>JAGVSQ010010343.1:0-12978 GCA_022683975.1 Rhyacophila evoluta
TCAGAATTTAAAATCAATTTCCATCAAGCACCATCAGTCGAAAATATTAATTTTTTAGGATTTTATCATTACTATAGGAAATTTGTTCACCCCACTAGAAACAGTGAATCTTGATGAATTTAATGACAGTTTATTCAACCGATTGTTGCCGATCTTTGCCGATTCATTCAGTACCTGCAATTTAGTCACATTGTTATGTAAATGTTGCTACCAGAAGTTTCTGGTTTATACCTAAATGGATTTGGGCTCCAAAAAAACTTACTTAAATATCTCAATCTATGCCATATGGCTCCCTATGGATATATTATATAATGTATTATAGTCTATAATTAACTATTTTATGGCTGATTATTCATCTCATTAAATTGAACAGATGCAGTTGGTTTTATAAGGGAACTGCTGACGCCAGATATGTACCATATGCTGAAGACGTAGCAGACACATTGGAGGTAAATTCTATTGTTATTTTCAATAACCTGTAAATAAACCCATTTTTATAATAGTTTTCTACCTAGTAAATTCTAATTTTATTTATAAATGGACTCCTAGTATCAAATAACATTTTGAGTTAGGTGCCTGTGAAATACTGTCTTTTGACAATAACCAAATAGATTTGGCACATAATATTTTTTTATTGCATCTATTGAAGCAAATTATCAAAGTGAATTATCATTTATTATAAAATTATAGAATTGTTACAAAAGTAGTATAATTGAAGAGGAAAAAAAAATTAAATCAACACTTCAAGAGAAAAGTAGTAGTTAAAAATAGTTTTTAAGTAAAATTAATACTGCTACTCGATATAAATTATGTCATATGATATAACTATTTAGGAAGAATTTCGACTTGGAGTCATAACTTCAACGTGGAACCGTAAGGTGTCACTACCAGATGGCGATTCGGTAGTCCTGCATAGCTCAACAGTGATGGTCCATTTCTTTAAACAGTCCAGCCCTGACTCTTGGAGTAATGCCCCGGTAAGTTATCCAATTTTTAAATCAATGATTTAATATGTTGTCATGCTATGTTATTAAGTCGTGTTTACATATGAGTACGCTAATAAAGTCATTAATTTATTTTATAACTGAATAAGTTTAACTTACAATCTAATTTAGTTGAACTGCTACAGTATTAAAATGCATATTGACAAATTGTCTTTACAAGAATCCTATTGACATATATATATGTCCCATGTCTAAACATCCATAAATCCTTTTATTTTAAAAGCAAAAATTTCATTTGATATGTATCATTTCAAATGAAACGTTTGATACACAAGCAAGGAGCTTAGCACATATCAAGAGGGTGAGACAGTTTCATGGCTTTTTGACCATGCATGCATGCTAGATATTGCATTCTCTTATGCAATAATTCATCTTTTTCCAAAGAAACTCATATTGCAAGAGTTTGCATGTTTAAAAAAATTTACTCAGTCTTGCAGAACACTCGCGAGTAATCCGATGTCTCACTGTAATTAACTAACTGTTGAAAAATAGATTTCCATCAAGTAAATGATTAGTCGATTAATAGTTTTAAGATATGTAGATACTCGTATGTAAACATGACTTTTATATTGTACATTATAAATTTGTTTAGTTAAATGTGTGATCTTTATTTTTGTGATTAATTAACAACATGGCTATGTGTGTGATTTTTTTGCAAGTTTTATTTAACAATCACTGCCATTTTTTCGTAAATATAGTTAACTAATTTTACAAGAAAATAATTTTTATTTTAAAAAATGCTTGCATTTTGTGTGGTATTTTATTATTTCTGCCCTTGGTTTTCATAAATTATGAATATAATATACACACAATTGCTGCCCGTCCATTTTTTTTGCAAGCTTCCAGCTTATTTAATTTATTCTTCAAATCTCAATAAAGTCTGATACGGCTGATCTCATGATATTGGTAAATTCTCTCATTTCTTCCTATCATTGTTTCCTCGAAGTACATCCTTAATTCTGAATCCTTTGCAGAGATACGTAAGACAAGGATTTTCTATTTCAAGGTAACTGTTTTCTATTGTATCCTGTCGAGTAATTCTTTATTTTTTTGTCGTTTTTGAAGAAGAATATAAATATCACTGTCACTAGCTAATCTTCTCAGGTCATGCCAGCATCCTGTATCTTGGTTGACTAAACCATGTAAATTTTGGTCTGTAATTTATTTTTTGTTTGAGTATTAGGTCATTTTCTTTCTTTCATAGTTGTAGTTATTTCCTGTGATAGACTTTCTGCGGAAACCCACATTACATGGTTACATTAGGGCCGACATCGCATTTTGTCGTAATAAGTGGTTTCTAGCAATGTCTTCTTTTTGCCGATCTTTAACAAAATTAAAATATTTGCAATTCTAGCCAGTTTTGGACCCTCAAAATTCAACTCCAATCAATGTGTTTATCATATTTGTCCACTGATCAATATTGTTTTTTCTTGAACGCTATTTTCCATCTTATCTTGCAGCTGATTGGTTTTGAATGAGCCCAGTACCCATTTCATCTTAATCCAAGACTCAAATGATAACTAGATTTATTAGTGTTTTTTACATTATCTATTTCAAATGTTAAAAATTTTGTCACCAAATAACATGGTTTATTACCAGACAATATTTAAATATAATATTAAGTGATCAATTTATTTATAAAGATATTTAATTTTCAGCAGTTTAGTTGAAACACTATTTTTATGCATGTTAGTATTAAATGGAAAATAATGCATTTGATTGTGATTTAAGTGTTAATATGATATTATATGAGTTGCCGAGTTTCAAAAAGCACTTTGAAATCATGAACAAAGGTAGAGGTAATGTTTAGCACTCAAACTAAGTTGGTAAAACTAACTTTCGACTGCTAAAAGTTACCTTTACCGTCATTACTCCAGAGTATTACAAAACAATAATTAATCATCCTGGTTGGTTAATTTCCAATTCTGTGCTGGTTGAACAATTAAATAAAATTGTAAGTATAGAGGGTAATGAGCTTTGTTGGGGGCACATAAATTGATAACTAGATAAGAAACCCATAAGAATATCGGTGAATAGTAAGACAGATCGCCAATGTAAAAATCATATCATTACTAATAAACGCATGGTCTCTATGAATGCTAATTTATATCATAAGTGACTAAGATTGCTTTGAGCAAAACAAAATTATATTAATTAATGAGTTTTCAATTATGCATCGCCGTTGATTAAATTCCACTATTTTTCTTACTAATTATTTATTTAAATTTTATAACATAGTTTAATGCTACTATTGTTGTTTTAAAATTTCATTGCATGTTAAAGTAACCAATCAGAATTATATTGAGGATGGATCAGATTACTTTGGACATTTCTCTAGTTATATATATAAAGACAGAGAGTGTTTAGAATTATAGTCTTGATAATGGTCTTGTAATTAATATATCGTACCCTGTATTAAATAATAAATTCAGTGAAATCTTTGTGAACTATTTTACGAAATTACCGATGGAGTAAGCTAATGTATCATATATATCTGCAGCAAAGGTATTACCATTGTATGGTTAAAGTTTAGACCGTTTGTTTTCTCTTACTTCTTACAAAAATAAAAATAACAATTATCCAATATGTCAATTGCCATAAATGTTTAATTAATTTAAATAGTAATTACTTGCTTAAGAGGACTTTCAAAAATCGGACTTAAAAAGCTCAGCATGTGGATGGGATTTTAAAGGATGGCTAATGGTGAAGCTATAACAATGAAATGTTTGTGAAATTAAGTTATGGATAGTTGTAGGAAAACCTTTACAACTATCTGTATATATAAAATTAATATAATTTTATTCAACTTTTGATAAATTTTCATTTTTTCTACATATTTTGTAATGAATAGGCGAATCTAAACAGTAAAAAAAATTTAGATCTAGAACAACAAATATGGAACCGTATGATGACTATTATATAGATATAGAATCACTGAAAAGGTGTCAAACATAGAACAACAATTTTGCATTATTGTAAAACTATTCTAATATGGATTGAAATCTTATAAATTCATGTTAACTCAATCAATAACCTAAAGTATTTTAGACTGTGAGTCTTAACCAGTAGATTAGTATCACCGTAATTGTGCGGCACCGCCACTTCGTACGTTCCCCTTGTTTTTTTTCTATATAACACTCTTAATTTCAGGCAGATTATTTTTATTTGTCGATAACATATTTGCTTGTCAATTATTTTTGATAGTTATTTTGATAATATAATTTGTTTTTAGTGTAAAAAAAATCAGAAAATATTGTACTTCTTAAGTCCCTTTTCATCGTAACCCTTATAAATTATGACATGTATTTTGAAATATTACATACCTTAACTGGCAGAACAGCGGTATCCAAGATTTTAATATTATATTAAGATAAATATATTGTGTCAATTTCTATTTGTATCGATATTTACCGCATATAGGCAGCTGGTGAGGGTTGGTAACCCTTTTAAATTACTTCCAGGGTATCTCAAAATATACACTAAATTTGGTGGTTCTGAGTTGAAAAATATGGATTTTCGAACCATTTTTCCTCTACCATCTTTTATCTGCAAATTTATTCACTCCCAGGAGACTTTCGCTTCTTATTTATTAACTCACGAATTAAAGAGTCAATAAGTCTCTCATTTCATAAATTTATTTTTTTTATATAAAATAATTTCTAGAATTAACAATTAAGTTTATGAGAATACTGTAACAACCAAAATGATAAAAATTGAATTGACAAAAATAAATACGGGTGCATTTAAATCACTCGGTACTGGGTGTTACCAGTTCATATTTGATAGCTGCAGTAAAGTCTCAGCATCACATTATGGATATCTATATGCTCTTGATTTGGAGTTTACATGTAGGTTTCTATGCAGCTATTCTTACTTAAATCCGTGACTTCTGATGCCGAGCAATTCACAGTTCTACGCTTTTATCTGCTTAAAAAATTTAAATATCCCTTGTAAGATTGCTCACTATAACCACGGTTTTGTTAGGATCTAGTGTATATTAAAGGATCTCTGTATTTAAATTCAGTATGAGGTTTCTGGCTACTTATCATTCTCTTTTTAATATTCTCATCTGCTGAATTCATCCAGCCGTTCCTAACCAGTGGACGCCAAGTCAAGCGTGGCCTGGACGAATTCAAGATTGAAGATGGCGTCCTGGCATCATCAAAAATTGACCACCTACTCTTCATGATCCACGGAGTTGGCGAACCAAAGAAGAAACTGAGAGAGCAGAAAATGGCAGAAGTCAGGGGATATTAATTTTTTTTTTCACCAAAATGTACCATATTGGTGTGAATATAATATTATTATAATACGCAAAATATTTCATCTGAGTTTTGTAACTTTGTTATAAGCAATTTACCATTAGACGATTCATCACCTTGATCAAAAATATTTCATGCATTCATACAGTGTAGTGTAACAACAAAGTACATGATACAAATGTTATTTCTCCATTATTGGCACTGCAGTTGAATTTGTTTCTTGACCACCTCCACAAAACGTTTTCACTTCCATCTATCTGTTGCAAAGTCCCTCCACTGCCGTTGTTTCCTTTTAGTTTTGGTCCTCCAACTCTTAACTTGGTCAATCTTCGATGAGGAGCTTTTTGAATGCTTGAATATATTCCATCTTTGAGACGTAGTCTGTCGCTCCTCACTTTTGTATATGAAATTATAAAAAGATCAATTTACAACATGTGTAGTTTATAATTTTGTGAACTTTTCTCATCACATATCATTATTACATAGTCATAATATGACATTACAGGATAATATATATAGTGCTTCTATTTTTTAAAACTTTAATGTCAAATAATGTAAATGTAGTATTGCACAAAGAATATAAAAAAACTATGAACAAATTTTGACAGAATTTGATAATGTAAATAGCTTTGAATAGCTAATAGAATACCTGTTACCAAATTCATTCTTTGGAGTTAAACAATAAATAATAATATAACAATACTACAAATAGTCCAAATAACTTGAATAACTTACTGAAATTCTTTTACGACTTCAAAAAATAAATAAATATATCCCAAATGATGTAACAAGATTGCGACATGAGTACTCGTACACCCCGCCGCCGTTTTATTAACATTTCAGATGTCCTTACAGTATCACCTTTTATGATTTAAATTACATGATTGAATGAAATGCACATGTAAATCAATCAAAACTTCTGGCACTAAATTAAACTTCACTTGAAATACAAATAGACAAGAAAGTATGAAAAAAATTGCAACTACATTTAAATTTGTAAAAAATTAACAAACACAAATTTCAAATTTCATAGCTATTGCCTATCAAATAATTAATATACAATTATGAAAAACTGCTGTCATGTACACATGATGCTAAAAAGGAAAACGTTATTTGATACTATCTCCTGGAATGACTTGATAAAAGATACACTGCTGGTTGACATTTAAACAGTAAATCTTAGAATTGCTACATTGCATTTACACAATCCACATAGAGAATAAATATCTTGAAAGAAATTTTACAAGAGATGCCTATCTTGATTCCATTCAACCGAAAATATTGTATACATATAAATGTTTTTTTATGGCGGTAAAATGAATTGTTTCAGTGGTAAATTCCCAGGTCAAGAAATTTCTTAGACTCGAATATAATAAAAAATTTCAATAAAAAAATGCGGTGTAAAATTTGTGTTTAATGTTTTCTAAAGAAAAATTATCTTTTAAATTGTTAAGTTAAATAACATGTTATGAATTAAATTATTTAACAATAATCAACGTCCTAAAATTTAGAGCATGCAAATTTCCAGTGTGAATAAATATTTTATCTACTAAGGAGATATTTTTTTATGGTGACTATTGTTGGTCTTTTAGTGAATCAAAAGGTTATCCATTCCATCATCATAACACACAATAATATCTGCCTCAAGCAAACTTTTTCAGCTATCCGTACTTTGTACTTTCTTGTGCCAATTGTTGATGCTAAAAACACATTATTTACAGACTCTTATGCTAGAAATTGGTGCATTGTATAATGTATAGAACTGGTGAAGTTATTGAAATCAAAGCCTCGTCACAGGCTGTGATGATGATGACATAGTTGACAAATTTGCTAAACACACTCATATAAAATAAACATGTATTATATTCAAATCATTATGGTACATTAATTAGTTTCCATTTTATTGCATATAAAGGGTATCTGGTACCTTTTAACCTTCATAATATACAATATGTTGGCTATGATTGATAGAGATATTGTCTATTGATTGATAGAGATGTGTCTATTCAAGATCACAAGATCAAATCCCGCGGTCGGAAAACTCATAAGAATGATCAACATATAAATATTGAGTTAGTGGATATCTATTGTAGTGGAGTGGAAATATCATTTTTAATTTTAGTTTTTTTATTGTATTTTTATTTTGTTTCAATCTGTAGATTTGATGCTGCTTTACAATAATAAATTACAGTACTTTATAAAGCCTAAATAATAAGTTTACAGTAACTTGTCACTGTGAAAATCTTCACGAAGCAAATGTAAAACTGAAAGTCTCTAAAGTCATGTTGACAAAAGCTAGGCTATGTGTTTCAGATTCTTCAGAGTTTCTTAATCTTGTCGTCTTCTTATTTTCCTAATTCGAGTAGTGGGATTCTGGCATGACCTCATAACTAACAACGCAATTGGCAGGTGACAAAATACTGTAGACATAGGTGTTGGCCATACTCTCCCCATAGAGTACAAATAAAAAAGGCAGTATTATATTGATTAGCTTTCTACTAAATTATAATGATCCATGTCCTACAGTCAAATATGAATTATTATGAGAGCTTTATTATGAGGCGATAATCAGACCTTTGATTATTCAAAAAAATTAACACAAGGGTTCTCCGACTACCTTCCACAATGTAGTTTTATACAAAACTGTTAATAAAAATTTGAGTTTATTTATGAAACCGAATCATTCGCCATATTCGATAGTGCAGTGCTGATAGTAGTTATTGCTTCCACAGCTGTACTGTTATTACAATTGAGCCTGCGCATATTTTTTATGTCTACTAGGGGCTACATCTGATTTTGAATAAATTAATAACATTAATTTATCTACTATATTGCTGTATCAGTCCTAATGAACCATTACTCATATTTTTGTACACGCATGGCTACAGATTTTATTGAACAAAAATAAAATACCAGTCACTCTGATTATGCATTAAGATGGGTACAACAAAAATTTATTTGGTCCTTTTTTTAGTCTTATGTAGTATCTACCATAAAAACATATTAGTATTTTTAATATATATCAATTTGTATACGAACTCTCTATTTAATATACTAACTAATCCACTATAGGATTTGTTTACCATTTATTTAGAATTAAATAATATATGAATTGAGGACCATAACAAGTAAGGAATATTTCATTTTTATTCAAATATATTGTAACATTTTATATGGGGTAGCCAGCCATCATCAACTAATTCACTAAAATTATAATCTATTGTTTAATTTAAGCAAAAAATGTCCGAGACGAGACAGTCGCTTAATCTCTTAACGGTCCAGCTGTCTGGTCATCAAATTATTATAACTGGCTGTTGAAGTGTTAATACATTTTTATACTCAAAAGACACTTCCTATTTATATATAATACTTATAATATTCTGATATACTCCATCATTTAAATTGAACAAAAAACCATTTATCAATACTTGTTTCACAAAACAAACTAATTCTTGACATGTATATTTTGTTAAAGCATGATGCTTGTTTCGTATTGTATTGAAATATCACTTAAATTATGGTAAAGTTAATTATCTTGATTCTAAACTAATTTAGTTTTGAAGTAATTTTGGTCAATGTATTGAATATTAATAAAAATATGTATTTGTTTGTTAAATCCAATACTCCAAGTATTACATGTGTGTACATAATTTTATTACAATATATAAACAAAATATCTGTATAGTTTTGGACTCAAATATCATGAATTACTAAATATATAATTCGGATCATGTAATATAAGATATATTATATGTACCATAGTTTTAGTATGTTTTATTGTATTTTTTGGGAATGGCACTAGATGGCTTTGGCTTTGCACGAATATGGTATTTTTATTTTTTAATATCCCTCCTAACATGAATTTAATCTTAGATATTAACATAGCCTTTATAAAGAATACATTTATATACAGCCTTAATCTTAATAATAATGAAACAGCATTCTATCAATTTCCATAACAGCAAAACCTACATTATTGGATATTATTTAAATTTTTAGGCATTAAGTTTTTTATGCATACATTTGTTTTGCTACAAGTGTCGGTAAAACTGCCAGCACCTGTGCTTGTTAAATATCTTTTATATAATTTCTGCTCCTAACCATACGCAGTATACAAGCTTCACAGTGTGAAGATTCATCTTGGCAAACTAGTTTGCACAAGGATTTGTCATCAATCAATTGCTCAACCCAATGGGCAATCATGTGCAGCATCAGAATACATGTAAAAAGTGTGTCGATTCTCACTCATAACTCAAACATGCATTATTCTCTATAATTAGCCACAACCCTATGCCTATTTGTAGGTATATACCACGGTAAAATTAACGTGGAACATTCTTCGAAGTGTGTGCCAGAAGCATCTTCACCAATTCAATTAATATTACTACTCAGAGTCAAGAATCACTGGTTGACGATTGTTCTTAGATTCGTGCCCAAATAATAGTGGTATATGAAAAATATAAGTAAATACAATATAAAAGTCCATAACCATAAATGCAAAATTTATAAGGATTAATTTCATCTATTATTGTCCCAATAGGCTGCAGCTCGTGCGAGGACTGTTCGAAGAGGTCCAGATAGCTCTGAGATTGACGAGGGTGATGCAAACGCATCCGATCATCTTCTTCTTCTGATACATGGCATTGGATCCGTATGTGACCTTAAATTCAGGAGCGTAGAAGAAGTTGGTAGGTTCTTGTTTACATTTAACCAATTACCTTACCTTTTACCACATCTTTATACCGTATAAGTCCAAATATTTCACAAGCATGTACATTTATCCACTTAGATAAAACCTATACCTTTTATAAACTATACCAAAATTTTAAACTGACTTGTTGATGATGCAAACTTGCCTTAGTATTTTATTGATTTTCATTTTAAGATTCCGTCTGTAGAAGAATAATGATTATGCCTATTTCTTCTTTTTCAGTTGATGATTTTCGTTCAATCAGCTCCCAGCTGGTCCAATCTCACTACAAATCATCTTGTGAACAAGGCGCTGTCAATAGAGTTGAAGTAAATATTAAATATTTATTTTCCTACAATAAATTTCAAGCACTGAAAATAAAGCCTGTTCAAATATCTTATATTTTATTTATTAGGCTGTATGGTAGAACCTCGATATAATGGACTAATGCCCGTGAGGTGGTGTCGTTACAGCCGAAAGTTCATTGCATAAAAATATGACACTCAGGAATCCAAGACTTCAGCATTTATTTCTTAGTCATACTATTAAAGAGCATTTATGAATATGGTTTTTCGGGTTGACTTCTCACTATATTTATGGGTTAAAATACCACACACAAACTATGAACAATTACAATTTTAAATGTCTTGAGTAAAAAACTTATTTCCTTAAATTTAGAAATGACCCATAACTATATAAATTTTCAAATAACTAGTAGTACTCATGAATGATTTTATTGTTAGCCTACAGTGCATAATATATAAATAATACATGAACACAATCCAAAGTTAAACAGTTAAACTAAGTGTTTTAAAAGTTATAATTTATTGGTACCTATAGTTTTAGTTGACATTTTTATGTATGTTTGGCTTATGGTTATAAAATTCTTAATTCATTTCAGTTACCTCATAAATTTTGTTTCTTGTTTCTTGCGAATATATGCTTCGGAACATATTTTGTTTGAATAAATATCTCAAGAAGAAATACTGACTTTTTTAAATAAATTTTATGTCTTCAACTTTTTGAATTCAAGTGGGAGAGGTATAACATGATGTTTATTATGTGCAGAACATTTTTTTATAAGCGTGAGACTTGGTTTTAAACATAGTTAACATGAATATAACGTTTTTAATAATTTTCACATTTTCCGTTATATCGAGGTTCTACTGTATTATCTTATATTATAAAGAGGCGACTATCCAATTTTAACTAGTATGAAATTCTTATAGGATGTACAGCCAATTCTTGATTATTTGTGGCTTACTTAAATATGAATCTTATGAGCTCTGAAAAGTATTTACTTATATTAATTGTAGCTTTGTTTGTAGTAAAAGAGTCAACATAATATAATAACAATAATCCTATCTATTTATCCTTTATCTTTTCCAGGTATTACCTGTATCATGGCATTGGAATCTGCACTCAGAAGAAACTGGTATTGATCGTAGGATTGGGCAAATCACTTTGGAGTCCGTTCCCAAATTACGTGGATTCACCAATGATACATTGTTGGATATTCTCTTTTATACGAGTCCTAAGTTCTGTCAGGTAGATAGTGAATTAATAAATATTGACTTGAATTTGTTATTCATACAATCACATTACATATTAATAAAGCAGATATCATTGATGTAATTGATCACATATAGTCATATAGATAACCTGCAGTTGAAAAGCAATTACACAGAAATAGTTATTGATTTTGTATATCTGAGTTTTTTGGTCAAAATTCACATTAATATTGGTGGAGGCAAATTAAATCTGCAAGTAGAATCGTCTATGCATACGCAGGCAGTCAAAATATAGCCATCTATCATTTAAAAGTCTTAATATTTATTCTTATTTTTAATTGGTTTAATTTTCATATGTTTTTTTTTACATAATAAATTTATACTAACTTTTCATTTATTGTATGTTATTAATGCCTTGAATTAATAATTTGTAATATTATCAACATGTAAAATAAAATTTGAAACAAGCAAAAAAAACATTGCATATAGAACTTTACCACATGTAGGTGTGTCATCATCAGGTATTGACATATTGGTTGGAAATACAGGCTATAGGTATAATGAACTTGCAGATGTTGAATCTATCTTGATTTATTTCAAACATGCCTTAGTAAAAAAGATATGACCAATTGTGTAATAATTTTACTTTATTTCTACCATGTTAAATGTAATTTATTTTGGAACCATGTTTCAGACTATAATGGAAACAGTAGGCAGTGAAATCAACCGTATATATACGCTGTTTAAACAGCGGAACCCTTCTTTTGATGGGGGAGTGTCTTTGGGAGGACATTCTTTGGGAAGTCTCATTTTATTTGATCTGTTGTGTCATCAGAATCCTAGTAGCGGTGAAGCAGAAAGGGATGAAAATAAAAAAGATGCAGTTGTTAATACCCGGGTAACATAGATTTGATTTGTTTAATTACTTTTATGCTTCTAGTTACTAGTGTATATCCAAGTCACGGTACTTAATAAAAGCTCAGAATAAACATATACTAAACTAATATATGAACTAAAAGTATTCTTCCATTATACCGTGTCTGTGTGTTAATAAAATTGTTTCTTTTACAGGAGTCTAAGCCTCAGCTCCAGAAGCAATTATCCTACGTGATGGGTGCAGCTGGAACTGGCCAGCCAAGTATCAATTATCCCCAATTGATATTCCACCCCAAGGCTTTCTTCGCTCTTGGAAGTCCAATTGGTAAATGACTCCACCTTTGAATCTTAAATATTTCACTTATCACAATATCTTCAGAATTATATTGGACACTCACAAAACTGCATTAGGACCATACCATATACATAAAATCTGCTTAGTTGTAGGTCTCTGCAAACAAAATTGAAATGATTATTCACTTCAAGCGTCCACCCCCAGCCATATAGAGCATATGGATCTTCACAATATGTATTCTTCTCTTTCTATATCTACTTAATAAGTGGAGCATGTGGACATTACATTAACCCTTACCACTCGAGTGCCGCCGTAGTGGCGGCACGTCAAAAAAGTCATT
>JAGVSQ010010344.1:0-12978 GCA_022683975.1 Rhyacophila evoluta
CTGCATTTTCAGATTTTTAAAATCCGACCAGATGGGGAATCGAGCCCGCATTCCCCGGATTGCGAGGCGCGCACGCTACCTACTACGCTAGCCGGGGATTATTCATATGTACGTTATTTTAATTGTTGAATATGGAAAATTTCACGTAACAAACACTAGAGATCAAGAATCGCTGATCTAAAGTGTTTCAATCTGACATTAATTTGATAATCTCTTTGTTATTTTCTTTGAGGGGGTAATTTTTTTATCGAAAACAGAATCATAATAGTAAATATGTATAGAAAGTAATGACTTTTGTCGCAAGTAAGTGCCAATAAAAAAATAACCAAAACATGTGTGCCATCCAGATGCTGTTGTTTAAACGAGACGTTGAAATAATAAAAAATACTTGATAAAAAAAATTATAGGTTCGTATTAACAAGATATCATATTTTCAGTTTAGTGTTGCCTGTTATTATGTTTACAATTCCAATTTCAAAAAATATATTGCACAAGTCTTTTTTTAACACAATGCCAAATAATTATAATGGTTTTGTGAAGATAAAGTAAATATTTGATTAAATATTACCTTGTGCTAATTTTGAATAAAGAAGCTGTAATTTTTAAATCTGATTTCAACCATTCATAGTATTTTAAGTTTTGAATGAATTGTGTGATGCATGATAATGATCTATGGCTTCATAAAATTGCGCAAATCTCGACATAGATATTGTATATAGACATTGTAATATAATACTTTAGAATATAATTTTTCAAATTGTAGGCTTTGGATATTTAAAATTGTCTCCTGCTACCTACGTTAATTATCCACACCAATATTGATATTCGTCGTCATCAGGATTGGTCGTCGTTATTTATCAGTCTCAGGTCTCAGGTTTGAAAGAAAATAGTGATAGAACATTTGAATTCTGTACGCACCCAATTAATTATTGTGAGCTGATTCAATACGAATATGAATACATATATACAGTATGGTCAGCATACAGTGTTACCTGTTTATCAGTAACTACCGTCAGTTAAAATCATTAAAAACTCATATTAAAAATAATTACCTACTTGACAAGCTATAATAGGTATGACGGTAAACTGTAGATTAATGTGAGCCTATATATCGACTGTGGGAATGAAAAAGGACTTAACCAACATGGAAGAAATTTTACAGGAGGTACAAAAAAACGTATATATAATAATATGGGGCCAAAGTGGAAACGTCATATAGACGAAACCTTTAAGTACATGAAGACTGAAACTGTTATTTTATTCACTCAATATGATATTAATTTAATAAGCTATTAAAGAAAAACCAATAAAATTGATGAAGTGAAGGTCCTTTTTCCTGGTCTCAAATTTGACTGACCATCCTTTTTACAAACATAGAAGCTAAATTTATACACTAATTCGGCATTTTCAGCTTACATTCTTTTGTTGTAACGTGTGATAAGTTTTATACATAGTGATTATCGAATAAAAACTATTTTGAAAAAATGAGGGTTACGTCCTTTACTCTGTTCACAGTTGATATGACCATTTTTTTCTAATAAACGCTTCAATAATCGTGTTGAACGGTTGCATTGTTAAACTCCAAAAACGTAAATAATGTACATGAAGTATACCCTCATTTTAAACTAGTACGTAGAGTTATACTAGTTATCTACGAAATATTGTTCATAGGAATTGATATTAATATGAGAAACGCTACACAAGTACATTCTGATGATACCTATACAAAATATATACTATAGGTATATATTCCAGGATATATCTCGGGATACGAATACAAAAAAAAATGTAAAATTAAATTCATAAATATGGGAATCGGCATAAATGTACTATTGTTTGACCCTGCGTTCATTTTATATTAAACATAGTTATAAACAACATCTAAAAATTCTTAAAATTAACTTGAATTGAATTTGTGATTGATGGATGAGATATGATAGTGATCACCACAAATCTGGGGCAAGGTTGCGACGACTGGCAAACTCTTCGTTACGCCTTTATACAACGGGTTGCAGATTGAATCATCATGATGATGGATAGCAATGAATCATCAGCATTCGTAGTGGTAATTAACAATGAATGTGCTAAATACGTTTCAAATGTTTTTACTTCTTGTTTTAATATATTTCGGATGTTATGCTATCAATTTGAAGACAACAGATAGTATCAATTGTACAGATTGTGCTTAGAGTCCAGAATTTGTTTAATATTGACTTCTTTACTTCCAAACTCAAGAGGTATTTGAAATTTGTTTCCATTTGGCTAATCTCTTTCGCTAACATAATTTGGACTATGTCCTATCACAAAAATCTGTCCAGTGAAATACAAGTCCTGAATTTAAAAAATTGTCATTAAAGCTGTTGCATCAAATATTTAATAAAATACGAGTTAATGGAATCTTTTATAAACATATAAATACTGCATAAAACTGTATCTCAATATGAAAATTAGTCACTAAATAATATATGCATTTAATACATTTATATTTTATTTCTTTCGCTATCTGTTGCGACAAGAAAACAGTAAAAACTTTTGAAAAAATCTTTACGGTCAGTTCGAGACTATTCGAATAGTAAAACGGCCACGTGCATGCTTCCTATCAGTTCACTCAAATTATTGGCATCTCGCCATATTTTGTAATAAAGTCTTTGATAAGTGATCTACTTTTGATTTTATTCAAATAATTTTAGAAAACAATAAATTCCAAAATACTTATTTTCAAAAGTTTCTACTTTCTCATTGTCTCGACAGACTTTTCAATTAAAAATAATTGTCAAAAGGCTACCACGACTATTTTTAATATAGATATGGGTGAGTAAAATAATAATTGCGTTAAAATCAAGTGCAATTAATGGACTCAGACTGAATTCTCTAAATATATATTTAAATTTTAAATAATTCCAAAATGATGTTTATTTTCCAATCGCTGGCGACACTGTGCGGAAACTTCAAAAATATAATATTGACATTTTTTCTGACACTGCAACAACTGTAAGAAATTATTCAATAATTAACATTATATTAATTAGACGTGTAACTTGTTTTTACTGTGTGTAAATATATTCGAATTATTATGGATATAAAGTTTTTTAAAATTATATGTGCAATCATTAGAAAGAAAGTTATATTGATCACCGCCATAGACAATTAAAAACTGACAACTGCAATCTTAAATCTTATAAATGGCGTCCAAGTGGAATCCGATTCAAGTCTGACATGAAAATAATTATCATGTTGCTAAACAAAAACAGTAGCCGTGCACAAAAACATTGTGTAATGATTTTTTATTTCCCACATAGTACCTAAATATAGTTGGCGTTATCTAAATTAATAATAATTCGTACAACATTACGTAATCGCAACAGATAAGACAATAACACCGCGTTCCGATGACCTCACTCAATAAAATCGTAACTCTAATAAAAGATAAAGTGTAACTTACGACTTTCAGTGTGCTCGACAAGAAACGAACAGAATAATTATAATAATGTAGTAAGTAGTTAACCGCTATCATTTTCTATGTTGGCGGGACAAAATCACAATTGAACTTATGTGTCATAACTTCCATTGCGGCTTCGTGTTATTTTTATCGACTATGGAAATGAAAAAGGATGTAGCCCACACAGAACAAATTTTACAGGAGGCACAAAAAAGTATATTTATCGATTTTGGGCCAAAGTCAAAATATTTAATTGATCCAACCTTAAAATGCATGAAAACTAAAAGTAGGGTTTTATTTACCTGATCTGATATTAATTCAACGAATTATTCGGAATGCATCCCTCCATTTTGTATTTTTAGGAACTTATCTACTGTATTACATATAGGAGAAATGCCTGCATATAAAAATTAAATTTTTATAATATATAAATATAATATTTTAGAATGATACAGCGACCAATATTATTCATAATTACTGCTCAGTGATGTTTGTTTTATAAAAATAATAGGTATTAAGCAGAATAACTATTAATTATTATCATAAGTGAAAAGACATATTAGTTTATTGTCATAATTAATATTTTGCATAGACATACAATATGTCAAAGATGCCAGAACACAATATCGCTTTAAAAATTTCAATGTTAGCAAATTTTTATGTGTTGATTATAAAAAAATATATTTTTAGAACATATGGTTAATAAAATACCAACGTTTGCCAAGAATTTTTCGGGCAAAAGGGCCAAGAACTTTTTATTGCGTAAAATTAGTAACACATGCTGATTCGTCACGTAAACTATTTAAAGGAACTATGAAGTCTTTTATTTTTGAGTATTTACGTAGTACGAAGTATTTACCTGGTTATAATTTGGTGAGATTCTTTGTGACAATTCGAGAAGTTTTTCAATTACTGATGTTATTGTCATTTAATATTATACGAAACGTGCTTTGTCTACATATTGGTCGAGTTTGGCGACTGATATGTGTTTTTTTTAGCGAAACGGTATAACATTTATTACAGAACTGCATATCATGATACATTCTCCAGTTTTTCTCAGTTTTCTCAAAATAGCTCTTAATCGATAATCACAATGTATACAACTTAAAACACGTTCTATCAAAAGGATTTAAGCTGTAAATGCCGCATTAATGTCTATATTGAAAAACGGATGGTATTTTTTTGGAAATTTG
The DNA here is from genome assembly GCA_022683975.1 of Rhyacophila evoluta. NCBI lineage: Eukaryota > Metazoa > Arthropoda > Insecta > Trichoptera > Rhyacophilidae > Rhyacophila > Rhyacophila evoluta. The sequence goes on from JAGVSQ010010344.1 coordinate 4,633, forward strand.
GAAATTCGCAAGCGGGAAAAAGTGTTACCACTTCAAACATTTTATTGGTTTTTCTTAAATAACTTTTTAAACTAATATCATATTGGGTAAATAGAATACCAGATTTAGTCTTTATAAACTTCAATGTTGTGTATATTTGATGTTTTTCCTAAAAACATTAAATAAACGTTTCGTGTGCCTCCTGTAAAATTTGTTCTGTGTGGGTTACGCCATTTTTCCTGTCCGACGTCGACATAAAGATAGTCATACACCTTATAAAGGTAGTCAAAAAAATAAAGATTAGGGGATATTTTTTTCGGTCTGGACACACCGTCAATGAGTTTTTTAGGGTCCCTGTTACAAAATAACCTGCGTAGAATTTATAATTTGGTAGCACATGTTACATTTAAAACCAAAACTGGTTTTGCTTGCGGTACTAGTAAGATAGTTATAACTAAATTGTATCCACAATTTGACTTTCCCAAACAACATTTTTCTTGATTTCTACGTCTCGCATGTGATATTATAAATACAAAATGCAACATCATATGAAATTAAATGCATCGAATTTTAGAATTTTAAATTACATGGAGGCGTAAAAATCTGTATAAAATCATACACAGTACCGAAAATACTAAAAATAAATACGAAGTTACGTAGCCGTGCCAACCGGTCTGTCGGTATTCATGATTATTTTTATTTATTTGATCACAATGTTTACATGAGGTTAGAGCCAATTCGATAATTTTATGCAATGACAACACTATGCATGTAAAAAACAAAGATGGAACGTTAACCAATATAAAATTTAATGTAAATTAAATACAATATTGTTTATTGTATTTAAGAACTAATTGAACTAATGCGCTCTCAATTTTAATATGAAGCTAAAAGCCAGGACAGTGGCTGTTTTTTTTTCTTTTCATTTTTGTATAACAGTGACTTTAGTTCCTAATTTGTCCGCCGGACGATTTATGTTGACTACATCTTGTGTCAAAATTTGTATTATTCTTATATTTCTGAATAATAAATCGTAAACTTCCTGTTTAAATGTAGATTATTTTTATTTATTCATACACAATTTCCGTTACCATATCATAGAATGGGAATCAGTAATACTATGAAATAATAATACATGTAATCGGAATTTTCAATGCACTGTGTTTCTTTTCAGCTACCGCAGCGCATTTTCACAGCCGTGCCGTTTTTACAAATTTGTCCAGAAAGTAATAAGTCACTCTCACACTAATTTTATGCGTCAGCCTATTACTACATACTATGGAATACTATGAACTACCGTTTTTTCAGAACGAAAGTCATGTGTAAGTATTGTACTATGTATATATATTATTTTAATAAAATATGAAGTTCATCAAATGTATTAAATCTTACAGAGAATCACAAAAAGTACCGTAATATATACTAAAAGGTTTTGTCTGAACAATCGAGTATGAAAATTAATGCATAATATGAACACATCATCAGGTTGAAACACTTCCTCTAAACAATTGCGTCATCAAATTTATCTAAAACACCGATCGATCTACCATTTATAAAAAACATACAACTTTAAAAATAGTTCACCTAATATTAAAGAAACCATTAAAAGACTGCGACAATAAGCTAAATAATTAATAAGCAAAAAAAATATTCTTATATATATTAGACGGGGATATGACATAGTGGCTTATATTAGTAACAGAGCTTACCTACCATCCAACTAATCTATAATGTTGTCATGGCAGCAAACGAGAGAAAGAGAGAGAACGTAAACACTAGGCACATACTCAATTATTACCGACACTCAACAACACATATGCGTATCACACGCTGGATTCCAATAAGAATCTTCGGTGCACGTGCACTGGTAAAGGTCACGTTAGCACGTAGTTTCTACTTGTTCGGAATTTTCGCCGCTGTTAACAATATTTTTTCTACAATTTAGAAATGAATCATTTCTAAACAAAGCATAATAACGCAGTTGGAAATTGTGTAATGTAATATCTCGTGTTTTGAGAGGCTTTATAATTGAAAATGTGTATAATATAATAAATAATTTTATATTTAATTGAAATAACAAGAGGTTAGTCAACATGATGGCGTACAAACTACGCAGGCATTTGTTTTTAAGTATCCATTAGCAACCACAAATTCGAACCTTGGTGTCAAATATTAAGACATGGTAAAATTAAAATTACATAGGGTTCATGATTTTCCAGCATATAATACATTATATTATATTACATACTGAATCTTTATGTTTGAGTCAAAACATATTACATTATATGATAATTGTTTTATACATCGAACACTATTGATTAGGTTATCTATGCGTGTTCCATGTTCGTTGAGGTCAGTCATTCACCTCTGTGTTCTGACCATTAATTCGTAACTGTGCAACGGCATGTACATAGTGTACACAAATGTGTCTAGTAACGCATTTTAATCGCCTACGACATTAATTGTCGCAATATTTATGATTATGTTATAAACTGAAAACTAATACTCAAAAATAAAATTGATATCTGACAAGCGGAGATAAAATAATCAACGCCTGTAATGTTAATAACAATGTACTGTCGATTATGTATTGAACTGACAATATTATCTGTGCTAATAATGAATGCTAGGGAGGAAGGAAACGGATAATCAGAACAATATTTGAAATATGGATAATTTATCAATGTCGTAGAAATATTCTTTGTGGTAACACACGACTGGCGTGCGAAACCATATGGGTTTTTAGGTTTAGTTAAAATTTTAGGTTTTCTCGTTATTTTTAGCTGTCACGCCGCCAAATTTTTTTACTTTCTTCCAGAATTTATGGTTTCTATTTTTTTAGGTCTCACGGTACCTTAACATTTAAGTTCCTTCTAGAATTTATAATTTCTAAAAAAATTCCAAAGCTTTATTTTAACGCATATTTATACAATGAAGGATGCATAAAGTTATTTTTGAATCGTAAAAAAAATCATATATTTTAATTATTTGAAAGAAATATAATTTCAACATTTAGCATGGCTCTTCTCCGATAGCGTAGTTGGCAATTAGTCAGGGAATTCGATTCCCCATATGACGGATTTTAAAAATCCAAAAATATAGGACTGAACGCCCATTGGGTTGACCAATTGTATGACAAAGAATTTTCGTGGAAAAAATAATCTGTCAAGACGTTTTCATATTGCAGAGATCCATACACTCCACTTTCAGAATGGATATCTTCACACTGTGTAGATAAATATGCTCCACTTTGGTAGCTAACATGGTATAAAAAATCAACAAACCGGATAAACCGCACCCGGATAATCAATAAAACAATGTATTTAATTATTGTAGTTATTAATACACAATGAACAATTTAAATAGCATAACAGTTTCGATTTCATACAAAAATCTTCAATAAGAAAATTCAAAACCTTATGTACTACAAGAGATACTTATTTCGAACATTTGATTGTATCTAGTATAATAATACAACTTCTTCATCTTCCATATCCGCTCCCTAAGTAAAACATATAGACACCACGTGCCGCCACCAAGATAATAAAAATAAATAAAGGATAATAACACTACTTGTGACATTGCATCATAACTAGAAACGAGATCTGGACGTCGATGGATTTACGATGCAGTTTAATTCAGTAAAAGTAAGGCAGTAGAAGTTAAGGAAAGGAAAAAGGAAAGAGGTTGTGTAAGCACAACCAGTTAGGACAGACCTTAATCCGATGGTGGATGGATGCAGGCTTATTATTATAAATATATATACACAGAGTTTAATTCATTTCTCATAATGTTGCCACATTTTTGAGCCATCTCGAGGTACAGTGGGAAATCCAGTGAGCTGTGTACGCATTTAGGCAAAGCGTTATATTTAAATCGGATATTTTCATATTTGATGACATGTGTTTGTTTTATTTATATCTTATTTACAGACCCCCCTGATATAAGTTCGTTGAACTGTACAAATTCATGAATTAACATTAATTGCTTAGATAGAAATTCGCTGAACTGCGAAATTCACTGGCAACATTGTATTTTGAAAATTCGCAAGTATGTAAACAAATCCATCATTTGCTTCACTAAATATTACAAATAAACATATATTACAACCGTTGATAGATTGATATAAAATTACGATTGATCAGTATTTTTTTTATTGATAGCAATTTTAGTCTAGTTAAAAATAATTATGCTGTTTTTTTTTTAAATTTTAAGTATGTGTTTACCTGTCACAGGTGTGACAACTATATAATAGAAGGTATATAAAAACACGCGCGTATTAAAATGTAACGTTGTGTCAAAATTTCAAAGTGTTCGGTGAAGAAATTTCGGAGATTTAAAATTTTGAACAAATAAATATATATATTTTTATTATATAGATAGATAGGTATTTTCACAATCTAAATATCAATCTGGCAAAATAAATTAAACGATATGAACATAATTTAATAAAAAAACTATTGCAACATTTTAAAGTGAGGCTCACCTAAATGTGTCGCACGCCCCGTATTTACACCAGGTCTAAATTAGACGTATCCCGGAGCTTTGATATCGAGCGATCTACTTTACTTGACGGGAATGTCTCGGGAATTAATATGAACTACCCAAGACTTAGGTTGCCACGCACTCAAGTGTACTCAATAAATAGAGACTTATTTGGTCCATTCGCGAAGAGATCATCACGTTCACCGTATGACGTCGGATTTTTTTAAAGCAATGAAATTCACCATTGTGGCAACTAAGGTGGATGGCTCAATGGGTCCAACCGCCGGTTGGACCGAGTTGAATAACTCTTCCCGTTCCGTACACATTCTCACACAATGTAATTAGGATCCTGTTCTGGGCAGCCACGAGGATATTTTGGCTGCTTAAGAAGAACAAACTGAGACAGCTCGGAGGTAAAACCACCGTGGCCTGTAATTAATTGACTGAAGTGAGACTGTCACATTTATACCCGAATTCAAATGATAAAGATCCTAATGAATCTTCACAACATTGCAATGGCGGACGATAACAAGTCAATACGCCCATCCATATCTTGTATCTAAAGGTGGCTACACACGCTTAAGTATACAAGTGCAATATTTTGTGTGGGGCCATTATTTTTTCCCCTGAAAACGGAATATCTACTAATTTTATTGTAGGCAATTTTACGTGTATTTATAAATGAAATAAAAAATAAAACGTTCATTGATATGGAATGCTTCAATTACTATGATCGCCTAATATATAATGCTTGTCAAGTAAATTGATTTGATTAACAAAATGCATTGTAGGTTTTGAAAGTTAATAGCTTATATTACAAAACGAAATTAAAATAGTGGTAAGTACGATTTCATTATTTAAAAATGTTGGTAATAAAGCATTAACGCTATGAAAATAATAGTAAACTTATTCAATTGATAATTAGTAATTCTAACTAATGTTAGAGAGACTGAAGTCTGAACTAAATTCAAAGCTTTATTTTACTCTCCTTGTGAGGTTCGTAAAACGGAAACAATGTAATAACAGTGTTGTAATATCGTAAATTCTTTAACATATTGTCACCGTATTTTTATGGTCGTTCATGTATACTTGCGCAAGTTTACATGAGCGTGCGTAGCCCCTTAATACACTTGTATTTAATTAAATAGCTACGGAACTCGAATGCGTGACTTCCGGTTCGTCAGGATTCATCCACACCGCCACTTTAGGCGACAATTATATGAAAGTTAATAGAATTAAATTATCCACCGTTAAAAATGGACTTCAACCAAGCATTCAATTCAAACAAGAAATATATTATGTTAATATATATATCAAAGACGCTTATAGTTTATCGAATAAAAGTTATATCCCACGTTTTAGAATGGAATTCAGCCAGGTAACTAAATCGAAAGATATTAAGAAACTTACTGCTAAAATCCATTGTAAATATATTTTTTTCGGCAAAAACAAATAGCTCGGCACTTGTATTTCCGCGAATTCCAAATCACGACTGAGGGCAATCAAAAAATATACACACATAATGGTATATTCAAGGTGTTATCAGAGAAATAATATGGTAAGTATAGATGTTATCTTACAAAAATTGAAATGTGTGTCAACATTATTATGTAAACATGCTATTCGGTGATGTAATAGTTGAAGCACAAGGTCAGCTTAAATAGGTTTCCGTTAGAAAAATAGCAAAAAATCCGAATTGATAATTACAGGCAACATCTTATTCCAACATTACGTAAACTCTTGGAGAATGGAGTATATATGTATGAAAAAAAAACACGGCGAATTCAAGAATCCTGGTGGTTAATTAATCTCCCATATATCTACATACTCACTCATTCATGCCTGTGTTTCGTGTGTCCTTCGTATCCAATTGAAAGTAATTATTAAATGGACTTCCTGGACGTCGAAATTTAGACATAAAGAAAAGAAAAGCCACGTTGAGACTCCTTTTCGGCATCCATCAATGTGCCCACCATCCACCCGCCCCGTTCTTACATCTGGTCTTAATCAGACGTACCCCGGAGCTCTGATATCGCAGAGCAATCTGATTTGATGGGAATATCCTGGGAGTAAATATAAATTACCCAAGACTTAGGTTGCACCCATTCAAGAGATAAAATTAAAAGAAATAGAATGAGAAAAAAGCTAATTGAAAAAAATGGGGACTTATTTGGTCAAGCAATTTATGTGAAGAGATCATCACGCTCGCCGGATGAAGCCGTACATGATCCCCAAAAACACATAAACATCCTTACAGAAAGTGCCCCGAGCACACGTCACAACCGCAGTGTCTCTGACCACATATTATCTTCACTGCGCTGCAAAAGTAATGGCCGCGGCGTGATGGTCTATGTGTACAATTCACGACCATTCATAATGGAGGTCAATTTTACAAGCGTCATTAAAGTATGCATTTTTTTTATTGAGAATTACATGAGAATTTGAAATGACATTGAGGGAGTGCAGCGGGATTGTTCGTTTATGGATAGTATTTGTACAAGTCATCTCGAATTGACTTCATAGAGTCATCACCACAGGCAGTAAGATCTCTACAATACATATAAAACATCATTTTAATCTTTTCTCGATTTAACTGGGAGTCGCTTAAAAATACAAAAGTCGTGCATCAAGTCAATTTTGTCGAAATCCACATTGTCACCGACCTTAAATATAGCCTTAACTATTTTTGTAATTCATTCTGTCTTAGACAGTGGCGCAGCTACATGTTTAGCGCCCTGGAGATATGCGCTAAGTAAAATCGCTGAGCCCCCTTGTTTCTGGCGAAATTTACTGTCGATCGAGAAACAATGTCACGTCCTTTACAAAATTACAGTTTCTCGTTTTTTAAGCTCTAGCGTAGTAAAATTATGTTACCCCTTCTATATTATACTTTCTAATTTTGCGCTTCCCATTATTCGTACGCCTGAAGCAACTGCTCCAACCGCTCCAGTTTGCTACGCTACTAGTCATAGATATTCGGAATGATGGCGTTAGGATATATTTACAGCCGATTCATTCAATAAAATACTAGTTGAGCTCTGCGCCTTATTATGTTTTATGACCATTAGAAACACTTTTCACAGATTTTTTAGAAATAATTTATAGTATTCATATTGTAATTCTTAAAAGCATCAGAGTGTGATGTGGAAGAGAGACTGTGACTTAAGGACTACTTATATTATAATGGTTGAGAGCCTACGTACACCATCGGTGCACCCAGTAATGGAGATATGTTTTTGTATTTAATGGCTTATTCACACAGATTACGCAGCGTTGAAGTTTCTTTGTTCATTGGATGACAAATGAATGAATGTGAGACACCTCTCAACCTACGCATGCAGGAAGACATTTCGAAAACACTGCGGCTTGTAATTATTTCCTAGCTCATGGACATTTTTATCGATTCAGCGTATTTAACTACATATTAACTACGTACATTTTGTAAGTCCAACCTTGGCCACTGGGAGCTAAAAAGAAGAAAGAACAACAAACACGTTCGGGCTCTGTAATTGTATATCTAATCTAACTCCATATCCAATTTAAGAATAGAAGATGTCAATGGCATAATATAAAAAAAATAGTTTTGTCAGGTACACATAAGCTGGCTTCGGGCGAATCACTGCCGCTCCGTAATGTGCCTCATACAATTCTCGTAGTATTCTCATTGCAACCAATGAGAAGACATGTCTTCCAAATAAGTGGCATGTTAAGAGAATTGCAGCAGTGCCATACAAAAATATACATATCTATAACATATCGACTGTGGAAAGGAGAAACGACGTAACCGACACAGAACAAATTTTACAGGAGACAAAAAAACTTATATTTAATGAATTATTTAAAACTGGTAAACTTCCATATGTGAGATCACTGTTAGCGACC
>JAGVSQ010010345.1:0-12978 GCA_022683975.1 Rhyacophila evoluta
AGAATGTTCGGAAATTTAAGATTTTTAACAAACTAACATTTACATATTTATTTATATAGATGGGTAGATATATTATTGTATGCCAAATAGTGGCGGACATGGTAAACAAAACCGTCCTTACTACGTATAATAAATCGGCCACCATGGCATTGGCACAACATAAATCGTCGAGTTTAAAAGGAAGGTTCAAATCGGCAATCTATATTAATTCTACAATTACGTATTCGACATTCCGATATCATCTGGTAGGTAGCTTCGCAGACGACGGCACTCATCGATCATCCCAAGATTTAATTCAGCGCCACCCAATCCGATCTGGCGTCGCAGTGATGGATTTGTGGCTCAAACAGCTGTCGATATTTATAAAAGGAAATAATATATTTCCGTTCCTTACAGCCAAGTGAAAACAAAGCGAAATAAATACGTGAATAAATCGTACCCTGAAAGCGGTGGGCATTCACGTTATACGGCAATCGGTGAACTATTGAGAGAATTTGTGATTAGCCATTCGTTCTACTCATAGATTAACTAGTGAAGTATTTTTCTTCTATAGCCGCAGTTGATAGTGGTTTTGGGAATAAATTTAGTGTCGTTAAGTTGGTAAACATTTTCTTTTTCGTATGAAACTTATGTGGGTGCAAAACCTTACGGCGAACGAGAAGGTTTTTTCTCGACAAGGCTAGATATTAACAGGGTACGATGAATTAGAAAAAGAATAACGCACACTCTGGTGCACGCCAACCAAGGTCTTGGGAAGCTGCTCCTGGGACACTTCTTCCACTTATGAAGAGCGCCTCACGTTCGTTACGCCACGGTATACGCCCCCATAACGGGTGTGGAGACGTGGCGGGTGGTGGAGGGGAAAGCAAAAAAAGTCCTATAATACTAAAACACATTATTTGTATTTATTTTTTATATGATATGCTCGCTCCTAAAGTGGGATATATGGATCTAAGAATTGTTTGTCAAACAATTACTCAACCTAATGGGAATCCAGTCTTGCATTTTCAGATTTTAAAATTCCCTCATATGTGGGAATCGTACCCGCATTCCTCGGATTGCTAGCCGTGCACGCTTACCGCTACGCTACCGAGGTGACATATAATAATTAAAATATTAAATATAATTACAAGTAAAATTTTGTTTCGTTATATTCAATATTATTACACATGGCATCAATGAAAGTTCGGGACAAAAAAAAATACGTAAATAAAAATACAAAGTAAAAAAAAAATACTGAAAATATCATTAATCGTTATAAAAATATTAATAATAACATAAACACATCGAATGTGAATCAAAATATATGACCACAAAAAATACATATATTGCAAGTCGCTTAGCTAAAAATATATTTATATATTGACGAAATGAAATAAAATGTTTTTATTATCAATATAGGATTGTTTCGTGGTATTTTTTACGTGATCGAGACATATTTAGGATCATTTTTATGTGTGTATTTTTCTTGATGAAGTGATAATCTAGATTGTTTTTCAAGTAAATTAGAATTAGACATGTTTACAAATAATGATCTTATATCCAACAGCAACATTAAAAGAGCATTATACTGATTAGGTAGCTATTCTATGTCAACAAAATTTACTTACTACATCCATATCGTTACTTGAATACATTAAAGCCGTAAAGTGGTATTTATACGGATATAAACGACTTTTTCTCTATACCTTTTACTGCAACATTATTATATTTAATTTATTTATCATAAGTAACTAAAAATATTTTATATTGCACTATTTTTCAAAGTATAAATTGATTCTTAAATTTTCAAATTATTTTTCTAAAAAATAACCATGTTATTGCATTCAATGTATAATATGATTTAGCTATCATTCGAACATAGTTTCATAACCTTTTACAATCGAGGTATGAGAATATTGATATAAATATAAATATTATATAATCAATACACCGCCATATTTAATATAAAATATATGATCGATATGATGGTGTCTTCATTTCATCTGGGAAAATAATCTCTCAGAACGAGTCACATGGTAAAGATTGTATTTATTTTAATCAAAAATATTTTCCTCAATAGTCGGTAGCGGGAGTATTTTTTTGTTTACAGGTAAAGTTCAACAGAGCCCACATACTTCGATGAAGTATTTTTTTCATCAAACGAAACAATAATAGATTGCCTGCTTTTTTACGGAGAAGAATTTTCACGAAAAAACCACGTTTCATCAAAAATTTTGGATTATTTTTGTGATAACAAGCAATAGAGGTTGAGAGACTTTTATATAACATCAAGAATAGCAAAGAAACCAAAAAGTTTCAAAGAATTTCTAAAGAATCTCGTTGTTAGTTTTAATTTTAATATTTTAAGCGGATATATATTTTAAATTAAAATAACAAAATTGTTCATCATATTAATTTTCAATAGAAAATTATTACAGCCTACATTGTACGTACATTTATCTATATAGCTATTTAAATCTCTATAACCTCGTTAAATATTTGGGCTTGTTTTATTTTCTTGTAGAAATTTATAAATTTGGCTTAAATAATAACAGTGTTTTTACTTTTTACGCGAATTTAATATTTTTACTATTGAAATATTAAAATATTATATAAGGCAAAGTTTGGTAAAATTATACAATCGAATTTAATTTTCCGGTTTGCGACTTCTGTCTCAAAATTCTAATTAAAGGTGATCATCACCAACCTACGAAAGTGGGTTAAGTTTATAAAAGAAAATACATTAAATCATAATACATGATGATATAATACTTACAAGAAATCATATGAAATGTGGGTATTGGTGAGAAAGAGTCGCACATACCTGAAACAAACGAAAGTCATCCATTAATTGAAATACATCTAAGTTTATTCACATACAAAAAACCAAATGTTTTTAATCCAACATGATTATATTTTAATGTTGATAGTATTGGCTTAATTAAAGGTCGAATCTTTAGCAGTATTATTTATTTTTTACGAGTGATTTTACAATACTGTTGCATATCAATCTATACTATAAAACAAACAAATGCATGTGCGTGTGTCTGTCACGAGAACTCCTTCAAAACGGTGAAAAATAACGACGTGAAATTTTCATTTGTATTTTTGACTGCTATTACTAAATCAACTGTTTTACTTTCAACAATTAACATGAGGCTTATATTATTGTATATAGCCAAGAATTGAAATAAATTTGCAACAACAGGATTTCGACGATTACATTGCAAATTTAAAATGTTTTAGCTGCGTGATCTGATAAATATTGTCTGCTAATTTATTTTTATTTTTTCGAAGATGCAGGACTGGATGCCTTTCCGGGTTGACCAATTGGTTGACAATCAAGTCTCGAGGGAAAAAATCCTGTCCCCAAAAAAACCAAAGATAAGTCTTCGCACTGTGGAGATTCATATGCTCCATTTTTAAAGCTTACCTGGTAAAGAAAATTATCTCATCTATGGATAATACTCTCCAGTATAAGAGAAATAGCAGAGTAGGAAAAAAGTTTTTAGAATTTCGTTTTTCTAAAAACGTACTGAAATCAAAGCCAGTTTAGGTAATAGTCCAATTATACAAAACGGCGTATTTTCTTATTATTACTATGTAGCTTACATTAGGGGAAAACGTGTTTTCATGAAACAATACACAAAGCAATCCGGATACAAGTCCAAACTTGTGGCAAGGAATCGGTGTGCACAACACGCGCGTGGTCGCCTGGGACATCAACTCCTGCGGACCCACCACCCTCAGGATCGTAATAATGAGAGCCTGTCAGCCGCAAACAATAACGCAGGGCTACCGTATTCATATTTTTGTAATTTTTCTTTTATAATAACAAAGAATTAATGACTTTGATCATTTTTCGTATTATTTTAACATTCTCGAAACAACACATTGCGTGCGACTCAAACAGATTCAACCATACCACGCCGCAGTCACAAAGCCAGCAGAAGGTGCTTATGAACAAAAACAGTACGCATTATGACATGTTTACTGAATGTAACTTAAATGATTATACTCATATTCCACCCACCCCATCGTTAGACTTTTATTTATCAGGCGTATTCCGGAGCTCTGATTTCAAAAAACGATCTACTTTATTCAAAAGAAGTGTCTTGGGAGTTAATATCACAAGTGTTCTAAAATTAAATATAATCCTAACATATATTTAAGGAAGCTTATAAAAACGAGGAATTATACTATGACCACCACGTATGACGAGGTATTTTTTTAAGCATTGTATTCCGCCCTTGCTGTAACTAAGTCGGATGGACCCTCCACCCAACAGCTGGATCAGTATTTTTTCTCGTTCTAAACAAATTTTTGACTTTTCCGCATGGTGTGATTTGCATCCTGTTCTAAACAACCGCATGTATATGTTGGCTAAATATTTGGGAGAAAACGTGTATGTCTGCCTTCATCGACGCATTCGCCTGCCTTGCAAGTTTTCTAAATAATTCTAATTTCGTGCACGTATATATGTCACGCATACGCCAAATACATCCCAGCTAATTATTTAATAGAATCGAAGACGATATTTCTAACAAATTAATGTGTGTTCTAATGTCTTTTCAAAAATATCTATTAACATATATATATAATTTAATATATGTGTATAATGGAATACAAGGTCCCGCCATCTCTACCAACGCGGTATAACTATTAGCGTCCGTACGAGGGACGGGAACCATTCAGTTAATACACACTTCAATCAACGTCGAATGTTTTGACGTAAGTTTATTCGGAGCTTTTGTTAGCTTTTTGTTTAATTTGAATGAATTTTCTCGGAGCTGTCACGTAGCGTGATAATATATTTCGCTAATTACATCATACGTATATAATAATACATTATTTCAGATCAAACAATGCCAACGAAAACATTAAATTACTAGGAATACGCCTAAGGTTCCTTTGTATGAAAAAAAATATTCCAGATAATATTCGGCGTACGGGAAAAATACGTATTGTCTATTAAAACTACACGGATTTTAGTATTCTGTGACTAAAAGATATATTATATACGAAAAAAATACAACAATAGAGACAATGAGGCTTTCGTATTACCAAGGTTAATGTTATATTAAGTTGTTTACTGAAAATTCTTTACATCCTCAACCATCAACCGACCTAATCCAAAGTGTCCATTACCGACACGTAATCAAGTAATATCCATAAATTCTGGCATGATCTGGGATGATACAAAGCGGCTGGAGGGGTGACAGAGACACGCGGTGGCCGTATGCACTACATAAGGAGCGGATAACATTTCGAATAATTAATTTCCATGAAAACTGTTTTTAATTTAAGCTTGCTTATTGGCGTTTTCAGACCATAATTATCAATACTAACAACGTGCAAGTATAGATATATTGACAAAAATTATACATATCCTAACGTGTATTCGGAAAAATATCTGTTATAATAGCATCATTGACATTAATATAAAACAAGCACTGCATAGTTTAAGCCTAAAACAATGTTTACCAATTGATTTTCCATACCATTACACATTGCATAACTATAAAACCCATTATTTAGCATTTTTAAATGAAAATACTGATATATAAATGAATTAAGTTGATCATTAAGTATAGGATGTGATAAAAAATCGAGATGTATAAATGATAAAAATAATTCACCACAAGATTTCGTTGCATCAACTACTATTACCACAGTATACTGGGTCTATATGGGACATCATGACACTTATATTGGGAACAGTTAACTCCCAATGACATCTAATACTTGGCTTCGATATGTAAAGCACTCGAGGAATAACACTGGTGGCATACGGGTGCAAATTCTGAAAGCATTCAATTCACCGATTGATAGTGATTTTACGTCGTATTTACAAGAGAGCTCATCCGATCTAAGTCGGGAACAAATACTCGAGAGTAAATAAATATCTTACTGAACATGATAGCTCAGGGTATACAAATTCTATACGAAATGAAGGTGTGAATTCCTCGGTAAGGATAGACATCGTTATTTTATATACGTAATAGCACAAATATTTGGTATCATATAAATCGAATGCATATAAAACATTTAAATTTGGAAATTTCAAATTGGACACTTATTTGCAATCGGAATTTTATTTTTCTGCCTTTTTGCATGAATGATATTCTGATATTCCTCTTTTTTCTAATGATAAAATATGTCTACGCGGTAGCGTAGTTGGCAGCGTGCGTGTTTAGCAACCCAGGGAATGCGGCTTCGGTTCTCCATCTGTCAGATTTTAAGAAACCGAAGATGCAGGACCTGATACCCATTAAGTGGAGTAATTGTCTGACAAACAATTCTCGTGAAAAACAATCTGTCAAGACGTCTTCAAATTGCGGAGATCCATATACTACTCTTTCGGAGTTGATATCTTTAACCTGTGTAGATCCATGTACTCCACGTTAGGAGTGAACATGATAAAAAAATGTTCGTTTTTAGTTTTAGCCGCATGGATTACAAATAATACTTTTTCGATATCCCTGTGTTACTTGTGTTAATAAAAACATGTTTTAACAAGAGAAATAATTAGGTGAAAGTATTAAAGTAATACAACTGTATTGAAAGAAATGCGAACATATATAGGTGTATTAGATCGCAATAAGGCACATTACAAAGGTTCTGCAGCATATTTTTAATCATTCTTCGCCTTCCTTATCAACCGCCTAATCAGAGCGTCACACCTCTAACTATTCTAGGCGGTAACCAGTACTATCCCATCTTTGGAGGGCATGTCTCCATTCCGTAACTTCGCTGAATACAGTCTGTATTGATACCTGATAGACTTTTAGGATGCCAGGATATACATACGTAGTACTTGGAGTCATAAAATAACTCAATATACCCAGTAGATTTTTTTAAGATGGTGTAATAAAAAACTGTGGTGCGTTATAGTTTTGGCATTTTTAACCGTATCTACTGGAATATGAAAATAATAAAGTTCATTAAAATTTTACTAACCTGTTTGAAATGTTTTAACTTGTACTAATTAAAAGATATATATATATATATTCGCTTACATCAGTAACAAACTGCGTAATTCTATGATTTAATATAGGTGGGTCGATAGATGAGAAAGATGTGTCAATAGCCTATGAACACCCAATAGAAAACTCTATAGAAGCAAAACCTACAAAATCCTATTTTTAGAAAACCATTTAGGTACCGACCAAAACTCTTGTCGCTACGTACTGAAGATAGGATCAGTTAATAGCCTTGCTGGTCGCCCCTCAGCCGTCGCCTCTGACGGACCTTCACAGTGTCCGGAATTAGAGTTACAGTCCACCCGACACAAATCAATTACAGGACCCGGGCGAGAGTTAAGTCCTCTGACATACTTACGAGTATGCTTGTAGTATCCAGATACTAGTAGATACAATAGCTAAAGCTTACAGTTCGATGTGAATGTTAAGAAACGAAACGTTTATACATGGCAATTGATATTATACAATACAATACTAGCAGACCACTGAATAGATTGTTTAAGACAAAATTAATTAGTAAAAAATAAATTAATAACTTCCAAATCGTAAAAAAATAACTAAAAACATAACCGGATACACACGTGTGTTAGATTAAAAAATCATCGATCATTTTTACTATGATAATAAAAGATATTTTATCAATCAAGCGACATCTGTAGCTATCACGGACTCGTATAGATATATTGACCTAGTGTGAAGGTAGATACAATTTATAAGTATTAATAGAAATTAAAGTCTTCGAAAAATCTCTTAATGCTATCAATTATGAAGTAATTAATTAAATTAATACTAAATATTTTATAAATCCTGTAAATATGCAGACGGTTTGACAACCGATTGGTAAACGCGGGCACTACAGCGCCGGTTGACGTGGATTCAAATACCGCGAGTCCAGAAAAATATTTCGATTGGGCTTGATGCCCAATGGGTTGGCATTTTTCAACAACAACAAAAACAATCTGTTAAGATAAATTTTCGCATTGTAAAGATCCATATGCTCCGCATGACTTATTTATAAATAGTTAATAAGTCATAAGTTTACGATCGTTAATGATACGCATATTTATGATAGATTTAAGACATATTTATTTCACTCAATTTGTGTTCATTATTTATATTTGAGTTAAAAACATAATGCATAAACATTGGCGGACAATTTCAGTCACATTTCTAGTCAATAATTTATTGAAAACGCGTATTTCCAGTCGAGTTACTGTCACGTTTTCCCTGTGCATTGGAGAGCTTTGCGTTTATCTAGTAGTAAACCGGCGATTAAGGAGACCGCTAAACTGTTCGAATGACCCTCACATAGAATAGCGACACCTATTAAAAGCTTAAAGCACATGCTTTTATTATGATTAGGGCAGTCAAGGTTTTAATTTAAACCTGTAACATTTTAACAACTTTCATAACACGAACTATTGATAATGGATATTAATTTGAAACATGTCTCTCAAACCGTTTAAATTATATATCTCCACTTATATAAGACCATACAATTTAAGTGTATGGAAGTGTGAATATATATTTTTAAACTGGTCATCAATTAATTCCATCAACTTTTTGGGTCATGTGATTATTGACTCACGAAAATACATTACATACTAAGTTGTTAGCTGCCATTGTCTTAGACTTACTTTAACGAAAGAGGTATTTGTAGGTAATTATATAAAAAGACTTTTAGGTGATTTTAAAATTATATTTGTTGGTTTAGATACGCATCATAAATTTTTATTTATATAAACTTTGTTTTCAGTACTCACTTGAGTATTTTTTATTTATTTAAGTTTATATAAATAAAAAATACTCAAGTGAGTACTGAAAACAAAGTTTCCGATAAATCGCTAAAACAAATGACGCAAATCGAATCGACTGATTTCAAAAGGTTTGTCGGGAAGCTGTGAACAGAATTAATAAATTATTTCAAAAGATAAAGAGACGGACTCGGTATTTTCAAACCCTAAAAATATATCACCTCAATGCGCGGTTGGTTGGATGTTGGTAGAATGTAGTTGGTATAATGTATAAAAGAGTCATGTTTTAAGGAGTTTCATCAAATAAATACTGTGAGCTTAATAAAAATAAAACGGTCAAACGTTTATCATATTATACTTAAGAAGATAGTAGAATTTCACTAAAAAATCTTTATATCGATTATTTAATCCCGTGTGACAAATTTAAATTTTATATTTTGAATTATATCCATTCATTAAATTCGAATATAGTCTTTTCTAGTTCCACAAAAATATCTCTAATTTTTTTTAGACAGATGTTTCCATATGGAAATAAATTACCTTTTTTACGACGTTTGCTATGAAAGTGGAACAAAATAATAATTTTAAAATTGTAAAGACCTAGTTTGACATTTTTAACGAGAATTGGTTTTCAATAAATTGCTCAATTCATTTTTCTGCATATTTAGATTTGTATAAATCCTGCAACTATGTGATTCGAACCCTCAGACTTCGGTACAAAGCGCGCGTGGTAACATTTTGGCCAGCGAGGAGGATTTATTCAACATTCATACATTACACTAGTTTATGAAAACACTTTAACCACGCTTATTATTTGAGATGAAGCCAATATTAATGCAAACGATTGTATGCATATTGGCTCTTAAAATAAAAAGAAAAAACACTTCTTGCAACCTTTTAGTAGATCATTGTCTTCTGAAAACGTGATATATTAGTTGTAAGAAATCATTTTTAGTACGTGTAGTAATAAACACTACACATTTATTTTGCGTGTTATAGGTTTAGTTCGCAACATTGCGAATTTGCGAAGGTGGAAGTGCAACGGATAAAAAATGGATTTAGTTCAGTTCATATATCACAGAACTAACGAAATGTATCTTAGTTTAATATTCTCGGCGGTATACATAATAAAGAATTTTTGCACACGTGAAGAATGCACAACCAACGAAGATGAAAAACCTTTCACTGAGATGGAATTTGGTCTGATTGATGCAAGAACGCATAACAGTTTTTGTTATTCTTACTGTACGTATACTCGTACAAAGCACTTAGGAAGATTGTTTTCGCTGTCAAAATAGCATGCAGAATAATAACATACAGAAAGATGATTCATACGTATGAAAAGACGTACGCATTAATTTTAAAGTACTTACACAAACGATAGTACCACAAGTCTTCATAACGAATTTTCCAGAATAACGAATATATTTTGTGGAAACGAACTAGCTTTGCATAAAATAAGCAACACAAAAATTCGATATGACATGCGTCATTTAATTATAATTAAGTATGTTCGTCTCCTTGGCATCATCGGACTACAAAACCTACTCAAGATAGTTTTTAGTTGAGAACCCGAACCCCTAATCTCCGACACCGAAGCTTGTGTGCCTACCAATCGGTACCTAGTGACAGAGTAGAATAGATTGGTGTTGTCATTTAAAAATATAAATTATGTGAAAAAATGAGACATCCTATTATTATTCGATAGCAAGGATATTCATGTATTCCAAATATCTTAACTAATTAACAATATTTTATCCATTTATCTAGCATTTCGACTTGATTACCGATTTTCTTGCTTCTAAGTTTTTTAAGTAAGTGGTTTTGTGAAACTGAAATTTAGGCCACCCCACGTTCGTTACGCTACGGCATACAGTAGGATAAAGAATGCAAAAAGGCGATGGGGAAAAAACTAAAGTTGTTTTATAATTATATTATATCATTAATATATACATTAGAAAAATATTTGTAATAAAACTACACAAATATTTAACAACGAGGGTTTACGTCAAATTGATTTACTTTAATTTATATTATGTATTTGTTTATCCATACAATATGTAATAATTGTTTCAAAACTATATATAATCTTTCATGAAATACTCCATTAGTAGGTAGAATTCTTAAAGCGTACAGTGTCACGCAAATCTTGAATCTACTTCACTTTTAAATTATACTTCATCGACAAACGTTCACATCAAACACTGCCAAAAAGGTTTTGGCAGTATTTGGTTTCGTTACTTTTCTGTGTGAATTTATGTTTTAAAATATATAAAAGGCCACAATTTGTATTACTGCGTTATTTAATCCTATGCACGTATACCCTGCAATGACAAAATGCTTTATTATTTCTTAGGGCGAAAGTTAAATTGGTTTTGATATTCGATTAACATGGACCCTTGTGTTTCTCTCGCCTCTCGGAAAAAAGAATGCGAGGGCAGGTAAGTAAGTGAAACTTGTATAGGGTACGCTCACGAGGCCCTAGCAGTAGGGCAACTAACATTTATTTATTCCTGCGTTCTTATTGCATTATATTTTAATTTCTTGTGATTCTGACTTTTCGACCAAAAAGGAACTGCGGTTGAATTGGATACGCAATAATGATGGATACTTAAGTAATGACCAGACATACTCTACGCTAATCTAACCTAACCAAGCCTAACCTAACCTAACCTAACCTAAGCACCGAAGCAACGGCTTACTAGTATTTTAACGTCTCCCATGTTCGTAATAGGATACTGAATGTCAGTCTATGGATAGACGGATCTGACAAAATACTAAATGTATTCATTATTTCATCATTATTTAGTCACGAATACGTTTACCATACAGTTTACAGTATGAAAATCGAGAACGTCGTTCAAACCTTTTATATAATACTTTATGATGACAATCGATATTCACAATATGTGATAATCATGCAATGCCTAATACAAATCGCTCATTTTTTTATTATTACAAATTTAAATATGATCAAGTTCATATTTATACATATGTATTTAGAAAAAATATTAAAGTTTTTTTTTTCGAAATATCGTCACCCTACAAGACAATAAACTGAAGCAGGGTAGAAAGAGGGCCTTGATGAAATGTTTTCCTCGCAACTTAAGGGATGAAAAATGAAGAACCAACATTTTGAATAAAAAAAAAGAAACTGCAAACACCTCGCCGACTTTGGAAACAACTTCAACTAACTTATATTTATTTTTTCTATTTTGGAAATTCTCGTTATATTTTTTTATATCACAACGCGAGGCATTCTTATTCAAAAAAACTCCAAAGTAACGTTTAATAGCTTTTCGTTTTGCAACTGAAAAACACAATACAATCACAAGTTTCTGTTCAAGACATACCTAATCAAGAAACGCGAACATTCTAGATTGAAATGTATTTTTTAAACATAACAATATAAAAACAATTTAAAGCGAGTATTTCAAATAAAATGTGTCTCTTCATAATATGGCATACCTTCCGAAAGCTTCGTTGATCATCTTACAACTGCAAGAATGTATAATTAGGCATTTTCAACGAGCCTCCCTTTCTCTATTCCAATCTTCATATTTACTTTATGATCACCACCGTGATTAGATATTTCTGTTCCACTCTTGATAAATATGGCTAAAATAATTATATGTTTTTTTTTATATTCGAGTCTTCAAAAGTGAACGCATTGTTGAAGTCTCAATGACAAGAAAATATCCATATCTTTTATATACGCTGATACGTCGCAAAGTATTATTAATTTGCAGATAAGTTAGTATACAACAATTTAATAATTTTTAACATTGACTGGTGGCCGGGTAACATCAGCTGTTATTCACGCTAACGTTTCTATCGCTTTAATGGAAATTTCATCAAAATATGGAAATGTCCATTCATTAAATGGACGCTATACTACTGGCAATAACACCATTAGCATACAAATATGCGTCGCAGAGCTGCAACTGATTTAACCCTGTGGCTGCTAGAATGTTTTTGAAAATCAATATGGATTTGACTACTAAGAACCAATTATAGCTATTTTTTAAAATCATTTTAATTAAGTGTCTACCAGGAAAGTTAGACAGATTCTATTCTGATAATGTATATAATGGCATCCATCTAAGCTCGTTCTCCACCTAGGTGGAAGATATCAATATCCGAGGCAATCTCGATAAACATCACGACTGCCCTCCGCATTGGCATGACTACTGGCAGGATAGATCTGCATTTAGGAATGAAAAACAACTGATGTTCTCGATTTTTTAGGTAGTTATCAG
>JAGVSQ010010347.1:0-12977 GCA_022683975.1 Rhyacophila evoluta
TGTTAATGTATTAAACTTATAATTTGTAATATTACAACATGTATAAAGTAAATAAGTATGCTTACTTCCTACTCAGCCACAACTGCAATTGCCAATAAACCAATTACACATTCTAGTAATTCAAATAAAAAATACAAATTAGTTTTCGGTTGAATTTGTTTACTCTTCACAAATATAATTTGTTCCTTCTAGTCGAAAATTTGTTTAAAAACAGTAAAGTGCCACCACAACGTGACATCAAGTAAAACACCACCACTTCTGGAAAATGTGGCTTAATTTTCTAAGTTTTGCATTCATTTGACTAATATTTTCTGTAGACATAATCTTTTGATGTTTATTTTATCAAGCAAAAATTTTCAAAAAACTTTTTTCGTGGATACTAGAGGAAATTAGGTGACAGATAAGATGAAGCTTTAAATTCTCTATGAAATATAGTTTATTTTGGCGTCTGCCTAGTTTTGGATACTGAAAATAATAATTTATGATCTGAATTTTTTCGAGTATCGAAAACATGGAAAAATATCAGCTTTTATTGAATTATAAACCGTGGATTCATTATTACATATTATTATTTATTTAAACATATGTCAACATTTTCTATTTGAATTTATAGTTTCGTGAAGATGTATTTTAAACTATTATTTATCTTTTTTCTAGTGTTTAAAACAGGGTTTTTACTTAATAAACACACAATATTCTTCTTTATTTTGTATTTTTTTATTCCACAATAATATATTTTTAAAAATAACTGGAATATACAACTCAATTAATTTACAAAATATATAATTCTACATATCGATGGTTCAATCTTCAAAGTCCCAAATTCATTTGTGTCAAATGTTAAGAAACAACAAAAAACTTTGGTTAAGTACATACATAATTACTTGGAGTTGGCTAGTGTGTGTAGAATGATTTCACGAATTTCATTTTGTTTTTGTGAGTTTTGTGCGTTTTGTATACAATATATAAATTGGAGCCCAAAAAAGTGGCATCGCCATGTGTGAATTTGACTGGTTTGCAGATTAAGCCATCAGTATATAATATCTCCTCTGTCAGCGTAGTTGGTAGCATGCGCGCCTAACTATACGGGGAATGCGGGTTCGATTTTCCATCTGTCGGATTTTAAAAACCAAAAAATGCAGGACTACATGCCCACTGCGTTGATCAGTTATCTGACAAATGATTCTTGCGAAAATCTGTCGAGATGTCTTCGCATTGCGAAGATCTATATTCTCCACTTTGGGAATGTATATCTTCACACTGTGTAGATCCAAATTGTCCACTTTGGGAGTGAACATGGTATAAAATATATTTATAATATTATATATACTGTGCTGATAAGTAATCACCTCTCAGATTTGAAGCCTCATTATATATTCTATCAAGTTACAACAAATTTTAACGATAACACGCAATAAAGTATTTTTTCAAGTGTCAAGGTTCGTATTTTAGCATTTATTAACGCATGCATTCCATTTATACTACACGTAACTAAATAACTAACTTGATAAAGTTTTATATAATGAGGATTAAATACAGATGCTTTCATCAAATACTAAATATAATGTAGCTTGGCTTGACGAATTCGACGATAGCACAAGAAGAGATCTTACGTAATCTTTAAAATCATGCAGGGATACTGCCCTCTGGTCCTAAGTCCTTTGGAGAGACTGTATCCTTATTGTTTCATCTCTCCATTAAAAAGATTTTAGTGTCATGAAAAAATGCTGGTTATTATCCACAAAATTTATTCAGTCGAAATAAGTGATGCCATTATGATTTAAGAAGACATGCGTCGCGAAGTTGCAAAAAGGGCTTTGGATTTGTGACCAACGGTATAGGTAACGTTTAGCATTCGAAATTAAGTAAACTTAGTTTAAATAGCAAAAAAAATAAAATTTTAAATAATATTTTAGCTAACATAACTTTGACTAAATTTTTTCGACGTTTAATTAGGGCTTTTTGTCGTTAAAAATCAATAGGAGATTTTACTGTGGCAATTTTTTTTTTAGTGTAGATTGCATAGATTAGCAGTGGAATGTTTTAATCACTACTCTATCATGACAATCTTATAAGCAGTTTAATCATCAACTCCTATGTAAATTAAGCCGTTAATTCCCATTTCTTAATTTAAAAAAAACAATAAACAACAGTAAAATTAGGCCAACTTGAACATGCAATATATAGATTATAAATGCATACTATATGACGATAAATTCACTTCAGCCTTCCTTCAAGAATAATGAGTCAAAATTATTTTTGAGCCATGTAAATCTGATAAATATTTTATGATTTCCTAAAAATTTAATCATATGATTAAATCAACAATATTATCATAATTAATTATGTAATATATCTAAGTAATTTAAATAACCAACCAATCAATACGATTAGTTTTAAAAGCGTTAATATTTATGTACAAAAATTATGATATTAATCATATACATTAAATGAGAATTCTGCCTTTTTATATTGACAATGTAAATTATCATTGTCGATTTATTTCTGAGATAACAAATGAAAAATGTTTGTGTTATGAAAAGGAGTTATTTTAAAGGAGTATTTTATATTAGTTAAGTTAAGTTATTGAAAATTTTGCTTTAAATACTTTTTATGAAAAATATCACAACGGAAAATATTAGGAAAATAGTTGTTTATTCTATAAGCCCAATTCCAACTGAATTTGATAAAAGAAATGTTTATTTATATTTATATGTTTATTTATATGGTTAATATTGTTTAACTATCTATTATTTTATAGAGACATGTTACTGAGATCTTGAGAGAACCGATTATAGAGAATAATTCTGCATCCTTTATCAAAAAGCGCATTTTTATAGATAGTATAAGTTTTTGTGATACTAGACGGATACCTGACGAATTCCATATCAAAAATATTTATTTAGATGTATCATATCATTTCTGAAAATAAATAATGTTTATACTTTTATCATTTTATAGTCACTGAACATTCGTATTATTAATTATATTCTTGTGTAGAATATTGATTATTATGTCACCATCTTCTTCAATTTTAATAAGGAAGTAAAAATAAAAAAAAACATTTTTTAAGTGCACGATTTGTTATTTATTTCATATATAAAAAAAACAATCACGCACATGGCATTATGTCATCGGTTGAAACTTAATGATGATGCACTGGGATCAAGTGAGCGGAGTGGATAAGGGGAGATCCATGGTTCACTACTGAGCTGCTGTGAGAGACTGAGTGGGAGTGAGCCAATGGAACGGCGTGGACGAGGGGAGCAGAGTGAACTGAGTGAACAAGGGGGGCAGAGTGGACGGAGTGGATAAGAGGGGCAGAGTGGACAGAGTGGACAAGGGGAGAAGAGTGGACGGAGTGAACAAGGGGTCCAGAGTGGACGGAGTGGACAAGAGGAGCAGAGTGAACCAGGGGAGCAGAGTGGACCAAATGAGATCCGTGGTTTACAACGGAGCTGCTGTGAGATACACCGTGAGAGTGCACTAGGGGTGAAGAGTGTACCAATGGCAGAGAGTGAACGACTGGTCCGGAGTGGACTGCAACCACTGGGCTCAACAGATGTCCTGGAGCGGCAACAGCGACGGCCACAAGGGCGGAGAGAACGACCTGAAAAACACAAACAAATAATTTTATTTAATTTCACTGAACAGGATTATTTGATACATTATAGACTTTCACTGTCCAAAAACTTTTTTTTATTAAACATTTTTAAACATAATACCACATTTTTTCACGTAATTTAATGTTCATTGAATAATTTTCATGACACTTTAAAATAAAAAGAAATATTTTTTATGCTTTAGGCAAAAGCAAATCGTCTACTCGGTAACGTAGTTGATAGTGAGCGCGGCTAGTAATCCTGAAAATGCAAATTCAATTCCCCGTATATCGGATTAAAAAATAATCCGAAACTGCAGGACTGGATGCCCATTTGGTTGAGTAATTGTCTAACAAACAATTCTCGTGAAAAATAATCTGTCAAGATGTTTTCACATTGCGGAGATCCATATACCCCTCTTTTGGAGTGGATATCTTGACACTGCGTAGTTCCACACGTTGGAAGCGAGCAAATTATAATGAATAAGTCAAACTTAAAAAATTCAAAACAATTTCTAAAATATTTTATAATCGTTACAGACAATTTAATTATCACAGTTGAAGTTCTGTCAACTTGTTACCGATATTAGCAATAGTAAAAACAAATATAATAGCCATCGATGTGACATTTTGAATCAAAATATATTTTAAGATGACAATCCTGGCGATAACCTGATGTAATTGTATCTTTATAAAAACAATTTATTATTACACAGCCGTATTGATATTATGTTTGAAACTTTAATGTAATATTAAAAGTGTTATTTAATAATATTTTCAAAAAAACACTTACAAACTTGAACATTTTGATTAGGTTTTGGTTTTTGGTTAGTTGCGATAGAGCGACTGATAACTTTTCATTATCGCCTTCTCCTTTTATAGTCCGCAAAAGCCTTATCGGACATATTGTTTTGGTCCATTGTACCTTCCACTTACAAAAAAAGAAACATATTATTTTTCGTATGAAATTATTCTTGTTACGCATTTCCCAGTTCTTCCAATGCCAAACAACTTCTCGCAGTTAAATTCACACGACGAAGTTTACTGCGAGCGAGTTAACCGCGATAGATCAAATTACATAGTTAAAATAATGAAATGGTTTACTTTTCATATACTTGTATATAAATTAACTTAAAATATTTCGTTTATTATAGAACAAAAAAAATACGTTTTGGTATTCATAGTTCGTCTTAAGCTAGACTGCGTACAATTCGTATCATTGCTGCAGTAATAGAGGGTGAGTCAATGGCTATGACTAATATTTATGCCAGTGTGACTGTCGGTACGGCTATAGATAAGTTCATCTCGTTGTCTAGGAGTCAGAAATAACTCATTGTCAAATATAATTCAGGAAAAATGGACATAGTTAATTTCAGAATATAATTATGGACAAAGAACGTGAATAAAAACCACTTACCTAAAATACTTCTTACTTTTTCATTATTTTTAGTCATTAAAATAATATATTCATCCATTTATAAGATAAATGGTGACTTAAAATAGTGATATTCATTTTATAAATCTTTAAATTTCGTTCTTATAAAAAGCTAACCAATTAAACTGTCTAAGTACGAAAACACCACGTTCTTTATTTGTTTGTCAAGCACCAAATTTTCATTTGACTAATTTTAATCTAATATTTGAAAAGTTTAAAAATTTAATTTATATTGACATCCCACATTGTAAATCAAAAGCTATTTTCAAATAATCTCATAAGTATAAGGCGAGCTTAGTCTCAGAACTTTTTCGTTGCAAACTTTTATCAAAGCTCATAAATATCACCACACGTTTTTTTTTAACATAAGTTTTAAATTTATATTATTTAATAGTTGATTATTTGTTGAAAATCATTAAGCTCCCCATAAATTATATGCTGGCTATATACGAATGTTCTCTCATATGATAGCCTTCAAAGATTCTGCAGTGAACAATACTATCATACTAAAAATGTCATGAAACATAATACAATGATGTACAATATTTCTGTATTTCAGCACTCAACCACAGTCTCCCTATTAATTGTTCATAAATTCAGTTATTAAAACCATGCAAAGTGTGGAAGCTTTAAAATATTCCTCTGCGGTGCTTTATAAGATGCCAAAACACTAATGGGAAAAAACCAATTTCAGCACTAAGGTCTGTAAGTACATTGACAGACCCGTGAATCACGTTATAACGTAGATGATAATAAATATAAAATAATTTCTCTTCTATTTTCACTATCTGCGTAAAAGCTGTAAATGAAAAATCGATGCTGATAAAATAATCGTAGCTATCGTCATTCGGTATTAATTTAACTCTTTAACTGCTAAACAACAATATTTCATTATTTGTGTAAACAGTAAGAAATGCTAACAGCGAAGGGATTGGATTTTTGCTTTCAGTTTTTTTGATATATTTTTTTATATACAACGTATAAGAAATGTAGTGCGTTTAAAATAACGGAACGTACAATTTTTTAAAAATAATAATGATTATAAATAGCTAAATTTCTTGCAACCATTATAGAAGATTCTGAAAAATTACCATAGCTGTTAAGTGGCTAAGTCTTATCGTCGATTACTTTTATTGTTAAATAGAAGTAGTTTTACATTAATACAGTAGAATAATCATAAAACATAAAAAGATTTTGTTGCTCGAACAAACAAAATGTATTGGCAGCCGAGCCATCACTCAGATATATTTGCTCTTTTATTTACTAGACCTGCAATTTCAACAAATTAAAAACACCAATTAAAAGTTTTTTAAGCATTGTTAATTAGTTAATATTTAATTTGTCTAAATACAATACAAAATGTGATTTAATTTTTGATTTTCGGCGTAACTGCAATATAATGGATAAATCGCAATATTTTATTTTATACGTTTCTACGTCCGATAGTGGAGCATATGGATTTTATTAGTGTAAAGATGATCACTACAGATATGGAGTATGTGTATAAACCTCTGACATTGCTTACTAAATCAGGCTCAATATTAACTCAACTTGACGCATATGTCATCAAAGCCAACATTATTATTATTATTAATAATAAAAATAATATTGTGGGTATACTCGTGCAATATAAAAGTATTGCTTGATTGTCTTTCAAATAGAGACCAAAGGTTAGTCACGCCGCACCTGCACACCACCCGTACCGACAGCTCTCTCTTGCTCATACAAGACACCGTTTGAGTCTAGCGAAACAAAACATGACCATATATATGTGAACTGACTCCTCCCTCATTACTTCGAGCAATCATCACGACTATCACATTTTTGGCTGCAAATATGTTACGTTACGTTACGTTAATTTTAAAATGCGTCGTGAAAACAGAAGCAGAAAACAGCTTAAAATCTTTGCCTTTACTATGCTGAATGATACAGAAAAAAATTAATGCCACCTCTACTTGTAAAGCAGAGAAAATTGACGCTAGTTTTTTTTAAATACATCTCTTTGTTAAAATAAATATATAAATAACCAATCAGTTTACTTCCTGAAGTCTGCACGCTGTTTTTTGCATAACAGAATTGTTTGCAATATCCTTCACCTTGTAGCATTGATTTCTAATGAGATAGCCGGAGGCGTTTCTCAAAGTTACGATATACGAAAATACAATTTTTATTACCAAACAATTACGTGAACTTGGATTTTAATAGATATTTTGAAATATATTAATACGCGAAAACGAAGTACCTTTCGTGATCTTAGCAAGGTTTCACAAATATATTATAAAATAAATATAATATTTATTTAATTATTATAATTTATCTAAATTTTATCTCGTGTTGAGTTTCATAATCAAAAATCTATTGTAGTTAAATAATATAACCATAAATTGATAATCTCAATGAGTCTTCAAATGTGTTTCCAATTGATATGTCTGCAAAATTTAGTAAAATTCTTATGCAGAATTCTTAGGACCATATTAGATATTTTTACAAAAAAAAATTTGTATACAGAATAAAAAAAAGACATTTTCAATTACAATAATTAGCCTTGAGTAGGTCTGTCAAAATTTCAAGGAGACGAACATATTTTATTGAAATTGAATCTGTACATAATTACAGTAAAATTCTGCTTGATTTATTTTGTATGAACTTTCGTTCAATTCATCAAAAAATATTCGTTAATCTGGAACTTACGTTAGTTTAGTATTCATTATCAAGAAAAACTGCCTGTATTTCATTTATTTAGTTAAATTTCATACTTTAATTTGTACGAATATTTCCAATAATTCCGTCGCCTTCGCGCGTAACTTATTTTATATTTTTTCAGATATAGGTTTTATTTTTCTGTTGTTTCATATAACTACCAGCATGTTAGTTTCTATCACAAGACATAAAACGCCGTAGATTTGTCTGACGTAATTAAATCATTAATGACTAATATAAATGCATAATTTTATGTTACATCACTTACAAAATTCCGTCGGGGCATCTAAATGACTTCCATCCCGCTTATAGTGTGAACAATTTAGTAAATTATAAATGTCTTATCCACTCATTCACTATATACTCGTGTATTACTAAATGTAGATATTCGCTTCAAGCAAATTTTTTACGAAGATTGGCTGTGAGCCAATCATGTTGGGCATCTAGTCATGCACCCTTGAATTTGTAAATAGCTCCGCAGTTGTAATCCTCAATCTATCAATCCTTGTGTCCTCAATACATGACCTCAGGCAGCAAAGCAATCAGTTTACAAGGAAAATTATCTAATTAATATCTTATTCTTCCATATCCATTCTCTAAGGTGAGCATATGAACACGCCTTTTCATGTCATACATGTATCCGTAACTTCATCGAATACATTATATAGATAGTATTTATCAGCTTTCCAGGACGCTGGTAACACAATAGATTGGCTTAAAGAATAAGCAGGTCGGGTTAAGAGTTTCTTCAGGCATCAGCATTATGTGGCCGAGCCAGTTCTAGCGTCGTGCTTTAGTTTGCTAGTTATTTAAAAGATTTTTAGTAATAAAAAAATATTTCAAACAGAATTTTTAAAACTTAAAATATCCTTAGAATTATATTTAATTTGAATATGTAGACATAGCACGGTTTTTTTCATAATTAAATAAAAAAGACTTTAGTAATACGTTAAAAAAATAGTTTAGTATTAAACAAAATAATTAAAAATTATAATTCAATATCATTATAAGTACTTAAACTTTATTGAAAATCGTGACCAGCTTTGCTGAAAAGGAATTACTGAAAAGCTTCTTTCTTATAAATCATCTTCTACAAATGTAAATAATGTACAGGATTGGATATTGTGATAACTATATTTCTTCTCTCTAATATTGTATTTTACCATGTTATATATCCCTATAATTAATACAACCGCTGCTAAAGTGGAGCATACGTGACGTTGTTCTTCATCGTATAAAATTCAAACGCGTGTCGTTTTGTTTTGTTTGCATTTGGATCCAGGGCATGAATATGAGGCCGTGGAAGAATGTGTTGTAATTTATTGTCGGGAAATCTGTTGACATTGTTAGGCATTGTAGGAATGCTTATTATTTTATAGTATTAAAATAAAAACAGCATAATAAAGTAAATTCTCGCTTTATTCTACCAACAGCTATCTATGGTGCTAGACTTTAACTCTCCGGCTAAAAATGTATGTTTTAAATTTAAATAATGCAAAATCTGCCAGATCAATTAGTCTAATCAGCCAAACCAATCATTTCACTATATGCTAAACAAACAAATCAAATAATATATGATATGTATAGTAAATAAAATTATAACTGCGAAAACAGAAGAGATGACATCCCAGGGCAAATATCTTTCATACACTGCGCTATTGTATCCAGCCGCAATATATGCTCCCTCTCTTCCTCTGAGATGTAATGACATCATTCAAATGAGTGATCGATGTTGCTCAATATATATATGCCAACGTCTAATAGGTTGTCAATTCTAGATTTCATACAAGTATTTAATACACAAAAGGCCTGCCTCAATTCTTATTATCGTCTTGGATGGACAGTCCCTGGACTTCAGTTGGACTAATTCTAATCAATGGTCTACCTACCATTTGAAAATATGCAACTGAGTAAGAGTGAGTTAAGATTGATGTTGTTTAAGCTTATAATTACATATATCTAACTCTCTCAGCTGACTTTGTTTTTCATGATTTCCATTCTTTAATTTCTTTTTTTTCTTTTATTAAGAGTATTTTTTATTAAATCTACTGTTTTATGTCTACATGTTTAATTTAAACAGTTTCATGTATTATATTTGAAATGCCGTAAAATTATAATATGCAATTTATTTAATATACAGTAAAAACATTCTGACGCAGAATGAACAAAATCGGATAAGTCGCATTTTGACAACTGAGGGTTATTTTTTTAATAGCACTTCTACAAATGCATTTTTCAAATGAGTCTACAAAAGATATAATCTATATGCATATCATCA
Source organism: Rhyacophila evoluta (assembly GCA_022683975.1). Taxonomy (NCBI): domain Eukaryota; kingdom Metazoa; phylum Arthropoda; class Insecta; order Trichoptera; family Rhyacophilidae; genus Rhyacophila; species Rhyacophila evoluta. The sequence goes on from JAGVSQ010010347.1 coordinate 10,015, forward strand.
TCAGATCTTTACATTGCGCATATCCTTGATTAACAATAGTATTTTTTATTAAACTTAAAATATATAATCTATAAAACATTTAACGTGTTAATTGTTACAAAGTTGTTAAAGATCGGTATCAGCCACCCACAAACTGTTCATTGTTTTAAATCATAATGACCATATAAAATTAGAATGGTTCCCAACATTATCTTTAATTATATTGTAAAAAACACTCGCTTACCTCGGAAAGCCACAAATAATTATGTACCCTTTCATTTATTTCAAGATACAGTTCATACAACGAACAACAACTTCACTACCTACGCGAAATTAAATCGATAATAATTCCAATTTGCATTTGCAAATATTGTTAAATTTAATACATTATTATTTGTTTTTATTATAATGTATACGGTGTTTCAAAACGAGCTAACACTTTCAACGTATCGCCACTTATTTTCAGTAAAAAAATTACTAAAAGTTTTTACAAATTTTTACACATTAAAAATATGTTTATTTGACCATTACTTAACCTCAACGTTTATCTACGACAGCCAACAAAAATATCTACTCTGCATTTCCTAAAAAAAAAATGGAGCCAAATTTAAAATATCAGTTCATTTAGTGACATCCTATATAACTATGCAATAATTGTTGTAATAATATATTATTATGTGAGCGGAAAAGTACTTAAAATTTGTCAATAAGATTACATATAAGTATATTTTTATAATTTATTGCATTTGTTCTTATAAAACCGGTTACATATGTAAATTTAAATAAAATTGACATGATAATTTTTTGCTGCAACCTTTTTGTCATTGATTTAAATTTTAACATTGTTCTGAAAGTCATTTGACATTTTTCCATTCATATTTAGTATGCCGTATCCGCAAACTTCACTAAACAAATTACTTTAATATATTGTATTGAGTTACTTTTTTAATTAAAAAAACTAAACAGTTGACATAAAAAATAGAGATACAACAAATAAAAACATATTTAACTACGAATGGTTTCCATATCTTACAAAGTATTTGTAAAAATAATACAAATTATAATAATATAAAATAATATCTCTCCCCGGTAGCGTGGAGGTTAACGTACGCCCTTAGTAATCCAGGGAATGCACGTTTAATTCCTATATCAGTCATATTTTTAAAACAATCCAAAAATACAGGACCGGATGCCTATTATGAAAAAAATTATGCCAAGATATCTTCATATTGCGGAGTGGATATCCAAATTGTGTAGACCCATATGTTATAAAAAAAATATTAAAAATACAATACTTGAGAGGTTGTGTTGTATTAAATTTATCATGCTGGTCATCATCATTACCTGTATTTAGGTTCAATATTCAACATTAAGTTCCAAACGCAAGTTGGTTGGCAGATGCACAATGCTGGTGCTGCTATACGATAGTGAATCATGACACTTGACAAAGACTCATGATAGCCGTATATTGAGCTTTGAAGACAGAAACATGAGTCAAATGCCTGGGGAAAATTAGAGATAAGATAGTGGCACCACCCTCCCATCTTAAAAGTCATGTGGGGGCGCTATAACTGGCTGAAGCACGTACGGTGGATGCCTCCAGAAAGCCTGAACACTGTTTGTCTCTTTCTACGCCCTGGAAGACGGGTGGGACCATACCATCATGGAAATCATGGAAAATTCCATATTAATCATGTCAAGAAAATATGATCCAACATACTGATTTTGAGTCGTCAGTTTAAGCTGGTAGGAACTGCAATTCTCTCAAGGAATAATTAATATGACTGCTTTGTTTATAATATAATGTTATTGAACTTCGATAATCGAACTGGCACCGATTTCTTTGTAAATAATTTAGAGTTTTAAATTACTTAGAAAATTAATGAGATTACTATTATACATTAAATACACTATTAAAATGGTCAGTAATTTATAAATTGCTGTAATAATTATAGTATAGTTCATTTCCTTGTATGTCTTAAACGTAAAAGTAATTGATTTTAATTGTAGTCTCTTGAATTCATAATAATTTGGACTAATAAAAAAATTGTTTTTCAAATTATTTATAAAAAAACATCTAAATTAATAGCTAGTTCTCTCATTCAACTTGATAATAATACTAAACGAAACTATATAACATTATAATATAAGGCATTTTCTCTGAGAATAATAAGTTCATATACGTTGCATAAAAATAGATATCACCAAAACCATTAAAATCAGCAAGAAATAGAAAGCATACAATTAATTTAATGTATTTTTATGTGAGAGTGAATGAAAAAACAATATATGACGCCAGTAGAATGAGACAGAAATCTTTACACATTTTGAAAGATCATATTTTTTAGTTGGAGCATATTTTATTGTATCTAAAATCATTACATTATCTTAAATCTTGAGTTTTACAATATTCAAACTCGTTCATTTTTCTTTAAAATGAATTTTAGTCATATCGTCATTGCAAATTTATTTCGATAATTGTCTGCATACATTCTTTTTAGTCTTGTTTTTACCATCGGTGCCAGTTTTAAAAATTTAAAGCAATATAGTTAATTTATAAATAGGATTTCAAATAACATATAAAAAAATCATGTCACTACATTTTGTAGTTAAGGAGAAGATTTTGTGACAGACAGACACACACATTTATCTGTGGTCTTATAATATATTATATAATAGATTAAGCGATAAATATAAATTTGAAAATTATATTTCTTCGTTCTTCTATAACACAAATAAAAATAAGTCACATAATATATATAAGGGGGGTATTTCCAAAATGAATTTATTCCATTATGCCAAAATGTAAATGAGAAGATTTTGAACAAGTATTATTTGAAATTCTGAATTATTTAAAACTGGTAAACTTCCATATGTGAAGTTTACCAGTTTTCATATATCAGATCATATTTCATATATTTTCAAAGATCATATATCTCACATATGGAAGTTTACCAGTTTTAAATAATTCAGAATTTAAAATC
>JAGVSQ010010348.1:0-12976 GCA_022683975.1 Rhyacophila evoluta
TCAAAGTTATCAAAATTCTTCAGCTTCCTACGTTCGACGAAGAAAACATTTGTTAATAACAATTGACCAATTGGGAGCTAAATCTCAATTTTGCTTAGAAAATATTACCATACTTCCATGCCAGTGGCCATTTTCGTGACGATTGAACAGACATTGATCAGACCGTTGATAAGTACTGGTGGTCCTAGTCATGGTCGTGGTTTTTTCTGACAGTACTTTAATGAAGTGGATTCTCACCATGCCAATGGTTACTACTGTTTCACAACAAGTAGAAGGATTATACGGTTTGTCATTCATTACTTCTAAACAGCACACTGACGCCAGGAATGAAAGAATACTGCGTGACAACAAATATCTTCAAAAGTTTGTAGACTGGTCTGAGTCCTTGAATTAATATTCGTTTCAACCCCCCAGCAACTGGCCTATTAATAATAATGCGCATATTAAAATTAGTAGTAAAACAGCGCAGCGCTTTGGTTGAAAAAAAGCCAGAGCGCGCCCTAGCCCAACTGCATCACTGGTTATATTCATATTAAACACAATAAATAATATCCGAAACCATAAATTATATTTTTAATTACTTTAAGATTTTTTTAGTTGGTTAGAAACGAAATGTTTCTCCTACTTTACAATATTATGTATTACCACTCTCTACTATACATAATTGAATAATAATAAAAAGAAACGGACCGATTGATAAAATTTTGGAATCAAATATTCAATATGAGTATACAATGATAGTTATTAAAATAATTATTATGTGTAGCTGCTGAATAATTACTAAATACGTTCAAAATAATATTAACTGCAAATAATTCGTGATTTTTTCTAAGTTTCATCAAATATTTTGAGTCGTAATTAAATTTTCAAAGCTAGCAGCATTTCAGCTTAGTCGGTAGTGCAGATTATTTCTAAACAAGAATTCTAAAAAAAAGAAACGTCAGATAAGCGAGCATTGGAACGGTTAGCATTCAAATCTTCTCCTCATCCGTTCGTCAATTAATCTAGTCCTTAAAACGAGTCATTAATATTTTTTGTATTACGCAGCACAGGTTTGTTTTTTGCTAACTCATATATCTCCTAGTATGCTTGTAGTGTTTCAACTTCTCATTCGAATAAGCATTTTATATTTTAGGTTATTCCTTCACTATGCTCTTTATTTGCAGAAATAATGGAACCTATGACTCTTGGAAGCCCCACACATTCTCCCTCAGGGAGTCCAAACACTAGCTATTTACCCCCGTTCCTAATGGGTGAATTTAATCAACCGACTACGCCTAGAACGAACAGCTTATCTCCTACTAAGGGTAGAAGCTTGGCATTTGGTAGGTGTTTTTATTATTATTACACGATTTCATACGTCTGTACGTCCCGCCAACTTTCGATTTAACTTTTATTATATTCAGATTTATACAATTTTTTTTCGAATGTAACCAGAATTTCCAAATTTTAGTACTCCATAATTTAAACAAACTATTCAAAGTTCGTTCACATACTTTTTTTATTATTTATATTTTAAATCAAAGAACAGCAGTGTAAAATATCACAATAGTGACAGTACTGTATCTACTCGCGCTTTTTATTTTTTTCTAATTATTCCATTTTTTGTATACAGGAAATTCTCCACCAATTCGACCGTCTCCTCAGCAAATTCCACAGTACAACACGCCACTTCGTCAGAAAAGCAACCCTAATGTTTCCTTTTCGAATAAAATTAATGGACCTCCGACACAAGGATTGTTCGACACTCTTCATCAGCCAGATTGGAATACTCCACCAATTCAATCACCTACAGCACAGATTACTTCACCACTTCATCACTCAAGTTTCATTCAACAACACCAAGAAAATCAATACTCTCACAACGAATCTCCTTATATTAGCAAACCAATAAATCAAAACCAACAAGGCTACCTTAACCAATCCTTTGGCTTCAATCAGTCCACAACAGGCCAAAACTCCATATTATCCAACAACGATAGTTTGTGTTATAACTCACCTACTGTGGATCTGAACGCGAACCGATTTGGAGAAGATGCAACTGAATATTGGGTTACTGTTTTTGGTTTTCCTCCAAGTGCTGCTTGTATGGTACTTGCACAGTTTTCAAATTGCGGTAATATTCTAGGTTAGTATTTTATATAAATATTATTAATTTCTTAGCTACTTCTTCAGTATTCATCTTTTTTTCAATGTAATATGTTGATTTGACCATATGGTATATCTTCTCGATACTCTATCATATTTAAGTTTTTCTGTAAGTGAATTGCATTGACTATACTCCATACTGATTTTTTCCAATATTTCACACCACCCTACCTTGTTTCAGACCTATTTCACTCAATCATTCCAGCTTGCATTTATAATACAGGTTCTTGCCGCTTGCGTGGAATGGCTTGGTTATTAAAAAAATTAGTTAAGAATAAATATCGTCAATCTGCCACAAAGAAAACTTAAAGCAACTGTTACGATTCTTCAATAGTCCTATAGATATATCAAATCAAATAGATGTGATTGATATGAAGTTGCAATTTGTAATATTATAATACAAATGTGTCCCTTTTAATTTTACAGAGAAGAAATTTCCCACACAAGGTAACTGGGTGTGGATAAGATTTGGGTCCCGGTCTGAAGCTGGAAGAGCGCTTGCACTGAATGGCAGAACTTTCCCAGGAAATCTGATGGTGGCTGCCTTGCCATGCACACACCCACCTCAAACAAATAGGTTCAAACTCATTTTGCTAACTATAAATATCTGCTTGTACTTCATTTGACATGATAGAAGTTCAATGAAGCTTTGTCACGGTTTAAATAACATCGTGGAGAGAGCAGAACAATATTTTTATTGTTTTGTAATTTACAATTAATCATTTCAATTTAAGGTATGGATATATGTCTATGGCTTATTCCTAATTGAACATCAACATTGCTGGTTATCATTACATTGAAATGTTTAAATATTACATTCACTCCTTTAAATTGGTATTGTATTTATTTTCAGAGGAGCTCGTCAACTTACATCCGGTATGTCAAGATTGCAAAACACATCTGCACTAAGTCCTCCTTCTGCCGCAAGTGCTGGAGCCCAAAGATCATCCGGTCCTCTGTCTCGTGCATTGGAATATGTCTTTGGGTGGTAATGTAGTATAATGTAATAGGTAACCAATTAACAATATTCTACATACAATAATTTGTGGAGTTCATAATATAAAACTAAGATAACTAATAATATTGAATTCATACTCATACATATTTTTCGATTATATTTTGGATAGGGTTAAACTAATTAAAAATAATGAGAAGTTGCTAATTATGCAGTCATTAAAAAAAATAGATAACATTTGGTTTGGATCGATACTTTAATTTTAGAAAGATTTTAAACTGTTAACCTTCATTTTATCAAATGTTCTTTCAATTCTGGTAAACTTTTCGGCTTACTATAATAATAGAAACTTTATTATCGTGTATAAACTGATGAATGATGAATCTGAATGGAGAAAGAAGTTATATTTTATTATTACTTGCATTTTTTAGCAAACTATTTAAAAGTGCACATGCTTTAACAATTAATAAAAAATGTTTCTGTTGTACGTGAATATTTTTTAATTGATCAATTTTTTATGTAACTTTTATATCATTATATAAATGTTGCTGTTAAAAATACTTCATTTTCTATAGAAAAAAATATTCTTTTTAAATGGGGAAAAAAATCCATTTCTTTTCAAAAATATTGTTTTTCATGGAACTCAAAATATACAGATATATACCCCTGTGGGGTTCTAGGGGGACGATAGTGGGTTCTAAATCATTTGAGTGGCGTCCAGAAGGTCTGGGGGCGATAGTTTTTTATAGGAGAAATTAATAATTATACATTACATGTGCTAAAAAAACAAGAAACTTATAATTTTGCAAGCATTTGGGGCAACTAAAAAAAGTGTGAATGGGGGCGGTCAGCAATTTTCCAAATTCAAAAAGAATTAGGAATTTTTGAACTAGATTCTCTATGCCAATGTTGTCAATCATGAAGTATAATAACATACTAACACAGAAGAGGTTGGTGTGACATATATTTTTATTGGTACTATTGCTGTGTATTTAAGTTTTCTTTTTAAAATACTGTTACATTTTGATTGTAAATATATACTTGCATGTCTATTTAGGTTAAGTAGGTAATATTATTAAATTCCATTATTATGTTAAGTCTGAAGATTGACTCTCGGCAATACTGATAATCAAATGCAATTCCACATTTCTTTGTCTATTTATCAGTATACATCGTCAATGACATTGTCTTAAGGTTCAATACATTGGGAAGATGGCAAATGTGATATGTATATTTATCAAATAATCTACATTAATTGAAAGTGAAGAGAATATGGTCTAAAATGTATACATAACACACCTACTTGTAATACAAGGTTATAAGTATCAACTTTTCATAGCAGTGATTTTAGATATCATTAATGACAACTGTTTTATGAAATGCTGTTACATTACATTTTTTTATACATTTATAACAGATAATTTTAATGTATATGGTACATAATTGTAAACAACGATAAAGCATTAATCATATTAAACCGTGTGCAAAACTGCTGGACCGCGAGCGATGAATTCTTCATGAAACAACAAAATCTTAAGCTATTACATAACATAACAATTCTATTAAAATATTAAAGATTTTAATGTTGTTCTTTTTATTTAATATTTACTATTTGCCTTTATATTATGTTTCAAATAAGCAGTTCATAAGATGCCAGATGCTATTCTAATTTGGTGTATAAATAGTATTCACTGGACAATGAACTATACAATCTATATATGAGTGATAAGTTTTAATTTTGATGCAAGATATTATAATAAATAAACCAGAATTATCAGTCTTGCAGGATGTATGTTATTTTAAAAGTTATGGTCAAATACATAACCTGTATCATGGCTTGGTATCAATTTTATAAAATAATACAATGTTATGTCTTTAAGAAGTCTTCTCTTTTATTTCTGGAGATATTTTTCCATACAAAATCTTAGAATTTAACATAAATTATTGCATACAAATTAAACACTTACATAATCATTGCAACATTTTCCTCTTATTCAGTTCAATTTGTAAACGAAATACATTCAATTTAAAGCTAACTTATGCTTACAGACATACATTCTTCTGATGAAACATTTTCACTGAATTTTATTCATTGCCTTCAAAATCAATGACTTGAAATTTTTAATAATATTATGGATATATATCGACCATATGTAATAACGAACCTGGTATATACAAACTTACATTCTTTTTTACATTGCATACGCAGAGAAACTGCATTAAATATTTGTCTTATCCGGTTATAGCATCAATAAAATACGCATCAGTGCCAATAAAAGTAACTCAAAACACATAAATATAACAATATACTCTATTTGGTTACTAACAAAATGTGGGCAAATAATTTAATAAATCCTTAATCTGACACACTGAGCATATAGCTGCTATTATACAGTTAATGACGATTGTTACTAATTACCTAGCCGTGGCCAAATTACAAACTAAACTAGAAGTGTTCTATCTATGAAAATCTTATTTCATCTTAAATTTGAATATACAGTTATGTTTAAAAATAATGTGTTTTATTCCCATCAAAATATAATTTATTTTGTCTAGTATAATCTATATCTATTTGTTCCATATAAAGATTATTCATATATTATGAATGAATTAAATTTCACACTTGATATATGACAATTTTAAGAATAATGAAATTGCTGAATTGACTCTTATAAAAATTTAAAGCATAAATGTACAACGTACAATGTAAAATACAAGGAGGATAGCGGTAATATAAAACACTTTTACGAATGTAGACAAATCATTGAAATTTTAATTTTATATCCCATAGCGTTGAAAGTGTACAAAGTTCTCTACATTTGAGTTCACTAAACAACAATAAATTATTATAACCACCAAAACACAAAATCTCAATATTCCTCAACCAAAAACTAAACACAAAGCATGTATTACTTTGACTGTTCAATTGTAGCATTAGCTAAATTTGTCATCTTAGGATATTTTATGTTTTTCTTGTCAAGTTCAGCTTGGGCCCAAAGTATTAGCCTCAATAAACTTGAGAGTTTGGGGCTCGTAAATTCCTGGTGCTCCATTCTTAATATTGCTGCATTGAGTTCACTAGCGATCTGGAAAAAAATATCAACAAGGTTTTGACAACAGATACCAACCAACATTTATACTAGTCTGGAAATATCTGCAATATGGCTACCAGAGATAACATTTTCCCATGCAATTTTAACTCAAATGAACTCAGGAAACTCTTGCCTCTGCAGAATAGCTAGCTTCTTTAAGGTAACCATGTAATTGCTATTATACCATACCGTTTGACTGTACTGTGGTTGTAGAAGGTCTGCAAATGGACTGTTGTTGGGATCAGGGAAGGCCAGAAGAGCCAAAGACCTTTCGAGTTCAGGAAGGGCAGCTGGTCTTGCAGCTGCTGCTTCAGCGAGTGCAGCACGGGCCCATCCTAAGGCTGCCTCAACTCGACCAGCTTTCACCAATTCCAAAAGTTGCAATTGCTGCAAAGAAATATTATTAGTCATCACCTGCATTAGTGCAGTACAAATATTTTTCTGTTTTGTGGGTATTAAGTTCTGATCTCATATTTTGTTCTAGGGCAGTGGTCGGCAAACCGGTGCTTTTGAGGTATGCACGTGCAGCCCTTTTTTTCTTTAATTTTGCGGTTTTCTTGCTCATTTAATGTAACTCATTGAACGTTATTTGAGATTTCTCCTTTATTTGCTCCTCCACGCTTCCTTTACGGCTTTCAAAATAATTCTAAAACGTGTTACTCATATTTGGCTCTTTTAGCTCAAGAGTTTGCCGACCCCTGGTCTATGATATAGGCTAAAAAGATTGAGTGAACAGCTAAAAAAACATTCTTTATACCGGCAATTCCCAATCTTTTTACGCCAGCGGACTGGTGGGAATAGAATAAATATTTTGCGGATTGGTAAACGTGAGAATAGAAAATATTATGTAAGTGATATTTGATGAACAGGTAGGCACAGTAAACAAATAACTGTCTTAGTGCAAATGCTGACATAAATATTACACGAAAAAACATGTTTATTAAAATAATGATAAACCTATCAGTAAACTATTTGTTGATAAAAAGAACCTTTTTAAAAAATAGGTCCAGTGGTTGGGAAACATATTATATCATAAAAAGCCTGTATGCCCTCATATCTAATAAAAACAGTAAACCGCTATCATTTTTTTCCTGAATTAACTGTATTACACCACTTATTCATTCACTGGAAATGAATATTGAAATACAGTAAAACCTCCAATTATCTGAACCTCGATTATTCAAATTTTCGATTATAATATTTTTACTCATCTCACCAAAAAGAATATGTGTTATGTCATAAAAGAGGGTTTTGGGATGTCTTTTGTCTTATAATACGAGGAAAGGTTTATTTATAGTGCTGAAGAAACTAGTTTAAATTCCCAAAATGACTAATCCTAGATAGTAAATTTTGAATGACAAGGAAATGGAGTTCTAGAAAAAGACCAAGACAACATGGAAGTTGGTCCTACACATTCTGAAGCGGTTTGAAAAACAGAAAGAATGTGACTCAACGTAACTTATATTTCTTAAAAGTATCCGTGATTTGGGGGCTTCGAAGAAGATAGAAATCCAAATCAGAAGTCAATACATACTTGAATTTTACACAAAACAATAATCGTCTGTATGTATTTAAATCTATAAACAAAATCGATAAAAAAATATTTTTACTGCACATTTATGTAATAGGTTTCAATTTTATTTTTTCCTTTCTTAAATAATCTGGATTTTATTCTATCTGGACCATCTCAATCCCCATTTAGTTCAGATAATCGAGATTCTACTGTGGTAGATTTATAATGGGTATTCCACATTGGGGTATCCAACTGTTGTTGCATACAATATTAAACCCCCCGTACTTCTACCATGTGAAGTAGTTATAGTATACCAATTTTTAATATAACATTTCAAAACAGCTTTTACATAATATATGTATAATAAATATCTTTATATAACATATTAGTACCAACTCCAAATACCTTTGCTAAATTAAATGTAGAACTTTTGTTGGATTGTGAAAAAATGGTGAAAATAACCAAATATATATATGAAAATAAAATTACTATGGTTCAATAATAATGATTCAATTTGATTATTATATAAAGCCATTTTTAATGGAAATCTACAACTTCAATGTATAAAAATGTAATTATTTACTAAAAAAACATTGTAAATTGCAAGAAATTTGGCAAAATTCCTAGGCACGATATATGGTGACCACATTATTGTGATATATGCTGATATATCATTTCAACGATAAAAACTCGATTTCTATTCACATACCACAGTAAATAGGTTGAAAATGATAAAAATTAAAACATGTAGAACAAACAGAACATAAATAAAAAAGTTAGGTAAATATTTGAAACAAAATTAGATTAACGATAATATGGCACACCTATTCCCACACTTGTTAAAATGGGGATATTAAGTAGATTTTTGTCAAACCAAATGAAAATCCGATTTACATGTGTTAGGAAGCATAATGGAAGTCTTAAATTTACATACTTGAAGATGAAAATACAGGTAACGATCATTGTCTAGCAGTTCAGGGTGCAAAGCATTAACTAGAGCTGTAGCTTCTTGAATTCTACCACTTTGCACAGCTTCCCGAATTAAAATTCTTTGATCTAAAGAGCCTGAGAGAGCTGGTTCCGATAATCCAGCTTCTTGTTGGAACTTTAGAGCCGCCTCTTTGAAACCCTCTATAAATAAAACAAAAAAGTACGTAATACAATGTGACTTCAAATACGATTAAATTAATACCATTATAGTGCCTGTCAGACATACCAGTAACCAAATAATTCATTATGAGCATATTCATGTCTGTTCTTGAGATTTGTAGGCCTTCAGACCTGGAGTAGACATCATCCTTCAAAAAATCATTTTTGTCATTATTCGTACTGCTACTGGTGGTATCGTAACTCATTTTGAATAGAGTTTGCTTTGTTTTGGATAATATTGGAAAAATCAAACGTCACTAGACGACCCGCACGCAACTACACAATAGAAATGTCAACATTAATTATTTTGCACTACTGGTATTCGCATGATTAGTGTTGTACTCAATAATAAAACAATAATAATTCTGGATCAAAATAATTTAAATTATAATATAAAGATATTTTTGATTACATTGTTATTGAATACTATTTTCATAGACATTGAAAACCCACAAAATTTTTACTCTCGAAGTAAAGTAAATCATTACATTTTGTATGAATACAAATAATAAAAAACACAGCTTAGTAACAAAAATATTTCTACTTCAAAAAGATTAATGATTAAAATCAACTTGAATAAAGAATGTTCGTGTGAAAAGCATGATAAATATTTTTCAAATATGTTATGAGTGAATTCATTATATTCATAATAATAATTTATATAAAATATTTTCAGTCTTGCAACCAATCTAATAAAACAAAGGTAAAATACGTGATAAATCTATCATATACTTCATAATAATTTATTATAATGTGTTTTCAAAAATTCATTATTTTGGTTATGATTTAATCAATATTTTTTTTTAGGTGTAACTTTAATAAATTTGACAGCTGATAATATGTCAGATAAACTTTGAAATGGCAACACAGGAACATGCCAGCATGGCCGACAAGAAGCAGGCGAGAGAGATCCTCACAGTATTATTTCTTTGTATTATTTGGTATGTTGTCAGCTCAAGCAATAATGTTATCGGCAAAATGCTGCTCAATGACTTCCCCTATCCGATGACAGTGACTATGGTGCAATTAACTTCCATAGCAGTGTACAGTGGTCCATTTTTCAACTTGTGGGGTGTGCGAAAGTATGTTGATATATCATGGAAATACTACATGAAATTAATTGTGCCCCTGGCGTTCGGAAAGTTTTTGACATCCGTCTTCTCTCATGTCTCAATATGGAAAGTTCCTGTATCATACGCCCACACTGGTGAGAAAAAAATCGAACTAAAGAATACAATATTTTAATAGATTAGCAATGCTCCGTATGTCAAAATATGACAGCCCGGAAAAACCTTTCTCTCGAAAGTATGTGTTATATGTCATGTGTATTATTAGAAAATCATAATTTTCGCTAACATATATTCTTAAAACTGGAATAAAGTGTCATTAAGCACTATGTTGTCAATTCGTAGTAGGTTTGTGACTAAAATATTCAAGGTTATGATTTGCTATGTTATCGTAGTTATAGAATCGTGAAATAATGTTTTATGTGGCCGAATGCCAACTCAACGAGCTTTTACAATACTACATTGATTGGTTTGATTGTCAATGTTATTAATTTAATATAATTTGTGAATGTTTTCAAGGGATTTCTTGGCACGTTAAGGCGAAAATAAAGTTAAATTGATTTATAATAATTGAAAGTTTACGCTTTTTATCAAATATGTGTCGCAAATGAAGAAACTTCGTACTAATATATTTTTATAGTTCTTTTAAAAATGAAAGGGAAGAATTACACAAATTTATTCTATTGCCATTCAATCACAAAATGAAGCAGCACTCGTGTTAATTTGATGGGTGACACATTATATCGCATTCAAAAACAAATAATTTATTTTAACACATAATTCTTTTTATCCCTTTTTCAGTAAAAGCTACAATGCCACTGTTTACAGTTGTATTAGCCAGACTAATCACAGGTGAAAAACAAACTTTAAAGGTGTACTTGAGTCTTCTTCCCATTATGACTGGCGTCACAATTGCCACTATGACTGAATTATCATATGATGGTATCGGAATGATCTGTGCTCTTGTATCAACAGCAGGATTTTCACTACAACACATCTATTCAAAAAAAGTAAGGAAAAATTACTATAAAATTATCTCAAATATCGTAGTAAAAAAACGCTGCATCTTCATAGACAGTAAAACTTATAAATTTTTGTGTATTCATTTGGTTCTGATGGATAATTTGTAAAAAGTACTAATTTCAATATTGATTCGTATTATTAACTTGAAAGTAACATCTAGTGGTTTTAATAATATTGAGACTTGTGAATTGTTGAATTCTGTCAAAATCCCTACAATAAAATGATTTATTGGCACATATACATAATATTAGAAATAAATGTGACAAAAATCAGTTATAATATATGTACTTCATTACTTCTTCGACTATTCGTTTGAAATACGTTTTATAAATAAATTTTAAAGTAATGAAGACATTTCAAGAAACTGTGGAATCTTTTAGTGATTCAATAAAACTTGGAAATTATACACTAAATTTGTGGAAGTAGTACATACAAGAATGGAAGTTATTTTTTCAATATAACATATAATGGCTATCCACCATCTGTTAACCGTTAAAAAACACATTATTTTCTTGAATTATTTCATAAATTAGTAGCCTATGGTAGTTTATGACTCTGCCATAAATGTTGTCTTATTTAGGTTTATTATTATATTTCAGGTGTTACAAGATACTGGTGTGCATCACCTTCGTCTACTACATATTCTCGGCCGGCTGGCATTGTTTCTCTTTTTACCAATTTGGTTATTTTTTGATCTCAGTAATGTAATGGCTGATCCGCATTTGGTAAGTTTTATAAATTATTGAAATCCTTTCTCATATTTATTTGGGAATTTAGATAAAGACTAAGATATTTTATTGTTTCTGCAAAAGCTATTCAGTCGAGGCTCTATGTTTGCAGACCTTACAGTATCACAAATTATATTTGCAGTGAAGGAGACAGGTTTTCGCTATCTATGGACAACATGCTTATTTTTGTAGATAACGTGAAATCATGAAATTGTATAACTTCAAAAACCACACGAAAAGGGGACCCCACTATATATATAGTGGAGTAGTGTCATGCGATTTTGTGGCTCCACGTTATATACATACATAAGTGTGTTGTACATAAATAGTGAAAACCTGTCTCTTTCACTGCGATTGTAATCCGAGGTCTTCAAGTTTGTAGTAAATTGAAAAATAATTTCTTGTTGATGACTGAACGAGCTTTCAAATTCCAATATATATATAAGTTTTAATATAGAAGATGATATGAACAAAAATACTCAAGTTATCTATATATATCTAAAAAACTTCCTATTTGGAATATATGTAGATGATACTGCTCTCTTATTGTAATGAGGACGTTTGAATAAATATTTTTTCAACCATTGGTCATGAAATTGAATTCTTAATAATTGATGCCATTTTTTTTCTACTGTGAAAGTTGTTACGCTACTAATTATGTTTACAAAAACTTTTTCTGAGCATCATTTAATATTTTTCAGACTTCAGGGTCTCCAAGAGTACTTGGACTTCTATTTGCAGATGGTTTATTATGCTGGGTGCAGAATATTGTTGCATTTAGTGTAATATCATTAGTAGCGCCACTTACGTATGCAGTAGCAAATGCGTCAAAGCGAATATTTGTCATTGCTGTATCTCTATGCATCCTAGGAAATCCAGTAACCGCAATGAATGTCGTTGGAATGTTACTGGCAATATTAGGCGTATTATGTTATAATAAGGTTTGTTATCTGTATGTTTTATGATACACTGATATGACATCATTTGTCTATTTTTCATTACTGTGTTGTATACTTTATATTATCTGGCAGAATTTTCGTCATATATTATCTACTAGTATAATGAAATTTTAGAATTGAAACGGACGGTGACCAATGCATTAATTTTAAAATTTTGTAAATTTTAAAAATATTCATCCTCTCAGTAGTGCAATCCTTTTCTAGCTCATGTTTTAAAGCAGGGTGTCCCAAACTTTTTCTTCAATGGAACACTTTGCAAACCCGGAAATTTTAATGGAACACTTAGCTTATTTCTAAATTATTTAAAACTGGTAAACTTCCATATGTGAGATCACTGTTAGC
>JAGVSQ010010349.1:0-12974 GCA_022683975.1 Rhyacophila evoluta
ACAAAACATTCAATAACTTTTAAAGTAGTACGTTTTTCAATAATCTGACAATCAGGAAAGACGTAGTATATGCCATGTAAGTCTTTAAATTTCTTATTACAGTCCTAATAATATAACATTTTTACTAAATTTTAATGTCTTTCTTCAAAATTTTAATCGCGTTTTACTCAAATAGATTAGAATGTGGCTTGGACGTCTTCTGCTTAACTAAATGCAATTGTTACTTTATCAGAAACTTAAATATTTAAAATCGCAACACACATTGTCTTTCTAAATTGAAACCATGCTACTTTAATAACGCGGTTACGATCATTTTGAGCTCTTAGGGTTTATGAAATTAAGTATAGATAATATGATACGTCAATGCGTTAGAATTATCGCACAAAAACAAGAATACATATCAATACGTATCCTATTATAGCGTAAACATGAGTACTAACAAGCGCCCACTAATAGATAAAAATATATTAAACAATAGATTTGGGGAAAAACTAGATATAGCAGAAATTAAACGCGTGTTAGTTTTAGATGCTATTAATAACTAGAAATGTTCAAACGACAAGAGAAATAGACTAAGAAAGTGAAGTTACGCCGTTATTTCAACTCAACCTGTTAGATGTTAGTTTAACAATGTCATAATATATATTCATAGATTTTTGAAAAATGTCCCCCTGGTAGGGTAGAGGTTATCCGGAGAATTCGGATTCACACATATGTCAGATTTTTATAATCCGAAATGCGGACTGAATGGCTATTAGTTCGAGCAATCGTCCAATAAACAATTCTCGTGAAAAATAATCAATCAAGACGTCTTTACATTACGGAAATCAATATATTATACACACTCCACTCGGGAGCGAACATACAACCTTGAAGTGCATGAAGACTAAACATAGTGCTTTATTTACTCAATATGATATTAATTTTATAAGTTATTTAATAAAAACAATAAAGTTCATTAGGTGGAAGCTTTTTTTCCTGTTTTCAAATTTCATAGACCATCCTTTATTCTAAACATAAAAGCTACATTTAGATGCTAATTCTCAATTTTCAACTTATATTCTTTTGATAGAACGTGTACTTAATTGTGTACATTCTGATTATCGAATAAAATTTATTTTCAAAAATTCAGGGTTACGTCTTTTTTCATACGATTCCAATCAAATCTGAGTTAATCCATCCACCACCTAATATGCCCACCATCCACCCACCCCCTCGTTACATCTGGTCTTAATCAGGCGTATCTCGGAGCTCTGATATCGAGAAGCGATCTTTTTTATTCGCCGAGAATTTCCCGGGATTAAATATATTTGACCCAAGGCTTAGGTTATCACGCACCCAAGTGTCCTGAAGTTAAAAGAAATAGAATGAGAAAAAAACTCCCACTGTTAAATAATAAAGGTTTTATATAGCTGGTTCCATTGTATACAGAAATTGTATTTCTTATGACATAGAGTTTGCCGTTTGCTCAAACTGCATATCTGGCCATTTCAATTTGAGGTTTTTAGTTATCTACACATAAAAGCCAGAATGCACCTTTCCAGACCATGTTGTGATATCCTAATTTTTTAAACTTCCCTTTGAGTGTATATCAAAACATAAAAATAAATGTATGTATACTCTAGACATCTTAGGAACGACGAGACTAAATACTTTTGAATCATCTTCGATCCAGCTTAATAGTAATCTGCAAACAATCTCACCAAATAGAAATAGAACGCCTTTTCTTCAGATACATTTAGTTTTTCACTTACTTGAGATTATTAGCTTTAAGGACATTTATAACTGATTTCAGATTGGCAGTTACGGTAATCAATAATTTATTCCAAACAACCGGTTGTAATAAACTATATATCCATTATCATAAAACATGATATTGAATCGTTAAATATTTAGAAATATATAATATTAACTTTACAATTAATATAGATTATATTATATATTGCACAAATAAGAACATATATATTAATAATTATCTTACATTAAAATAATTAACACTTTGGGCCGATAAAATCTCCGAAGTTAAGAGTCTTAGGCGAAAGCTTACACGAAGTAGAAGATATTTTGAGGTACATGTGCGAAGTATCCCCGGTTGGCATAGCTTGTAGCGTGCGCGCCTAGCAATCTGTTGAATGCGGGTCTCGATTCCCCATCTGTCTGATTTTAAAAATCTAAAAATGCAGGACTTCGATGCCCATTGGGTTGAGTAATTGTCTGCCAAACGATTCTCGTGAAAATAATCTGTCAAGATATCTTTACATTGCGGAGGTCCATATACTCCACTTTGGGAATGAATATCTTCATAGTGTGTAGATACATCCATATGCTCCACTTTGAGAGCAGACATGGTATAAAAAACATCTACAGAGCCGCTCCGTGCTAATATTCAGATGTTACATCACACAAGGGCACCTGAATATGAAGGGCCCCGTTTTAAATTAAATTAATTCTTGAAGAAATATTTATACAAGATACTTATATATAATACTGAAACACGAAATAGGAAGTTAAACAGTTAAAAGTTGTTGAAATATGTAAAGAGATGGTGCAAAAAACGTTTTGTATAAGGGCGCCTCCTAACAACGGCGCAGCACTGTATATGTGCCATACGAAGATGGCGATTATTCTACCTAATGAATAGAGATTGGGAGCTATTACTTAGATCACGTGCAACGTTAGTTGTTCAGTGAAGAAAGTGATGTCCAGTAATTCGGTAAAACATAGATACATAAGCCATAAAATTGATAGCTTGATGAAATTTCTGATCACTGACATGTACTGGGTGTTTCGAATTAACTAATAAACATAATGGTTCTAAATAAAATCGATGGAGCTCATTTGTTATTGGAGTCAGGATCCACTGCATATTGTCACGATTGTGATAATTATGGTTAAAATAACCTTGTTAGTTACTAAGAGTCATTTAGATGAATTTATAATGTTTTAGTGGTTCATAATGAGGTGGACATGGAAAACTATTAAAGACAAGGTGATACCCCACGATAAAGAGTGCTATCAACTAACAAAATGACATATCACTCATGACAAAACAATACTTCGTATACAACACGACACACATTTTACAGCAAACGAAAAAAAAACTTTTAATGGCACTATTATTGCATCAAATTCCATATTTGTATGGCACTATTGAATTAACTAATATTTTTTTAATGTTGACATTAAAATAATACGTAATTTTATTTGATGATATCAACTTTAGAGAGTTCTTTTCGTCTCTTGTATTTTTTTTTTGCTGTCAAATAGAGATGAAAAAATTTGCACAGCATTTATAAATTATTATAATCTTAAATCACTTCACTCTTCATTTTTATATTTAGTACTATGCTGATTTGAAGTCAGTTTTAAAAGCTTTTAGATTCATATAGTGTGACTATTTTACTTAATATATTAACTCTTTCACGAGGGCAAAATTTATACCCAACATTTACAAGTAAATATCAATTAAATGTATTTTTAGCAACCATGAAACCTCAAAAAGCATCTTTAAAATTAGTATGATATCGATAGTTTAATATTAAAACCAGCCAATTTCACCCATAGTCGAAAACCTTATTGCATTAAGCTTTATTTTTATTACACACAGAAAAATTGAAAAACGTAAAATCATCCGCAGACGCCAGCCAACTCCATGCAGTGACATACACATTCACTAAAGTCTTTGGTTGCTCCTGAACATTTGACACAAACAAAATTGGTTGGTTTGCAGATTAAGCCATCGATATGTGGGACTGACTTCGTGTTAATACTTTAGGAAACAGTTAACTTGGCTTTTTTCATGACAAATGTATTTGAGTGTTATAAAAAGCTGCTACATCCTATTTGATTCCAGGTTCATTGTGCAAGTTGCCAATTTAAATATGGCGCAAAAAGAAAATAATAAGCAAACTAGCCCAGTAGTGAATTCAGTTTCTATGTATACAATATACTTTGCAGACATTCAACTGTCGTTGATTTTGAAATATTTTTAAAAATCATGTCTTATTGAAACAGTTTTTCATTAATATTGACAAAAAATAATTGATGCTCGGTAAATTACATACATATTATGATTATGTGTTTATTTATATATAATACAATGAAAAATAAGATGACTGATATACTGATTTTTATCAACTAAAATTTTAAAACCTTATTTATATATGAAGATATTTATTACTTCTACCTTGTTGTCTTATCATAAATATCTTAATTCACACCTTTAATAACTATCAAGATGATTGATCTGGGGCTTTATCAATAAGAAAATATGAAAATATTTGAAAAGTTTGCGTATTAACAGAATTTACAACAAAAATTATGATCGTCCTTTTAGCTTAACACCTTGAGGCGGAAAATGGCTTCTTGTCGATAAACATGTCGAAGCTACTTGTCAAATACGAAGACCCTGTCAAAAGTATAAAAAACCTTCGGGATTTGTTTTTTATGACTCACATGAATACCTGCTCTGCACATCAAAGTGTATGTAGTCACCGGTTGGCTATAATATATTTATTGACAAGTGGTTATGTTATATGCATGGACACGCAAGTGTGTGTCGTCCGCACTGAAAGAGTTAATGATGAATGTTTCTGATGAGAATGTCATATCTTAAAATTATTTTTCCCGAATGCGTAAATCAAATATCTTTTTAGCGATGTTCATGGGATTAAAGAGATATTTCGTTATACTGAAATTCCGCTATATCTAATATAAATAAATTACAAAAATTAGCATTGAAAAGTTTTGTCGCGTAACAACATCAATGAGACATACGTTCATCGAATTAAAGTTGTATTTTGTTCCTGGTAATTAGCGGAATATTTTGTTCCTTTCCATAACTAAGACATGTTCCGAAAAACAGGACTTTTAGTTTTAATAATTAACAGGAAACTTGAGGCTTCTGAATTGTTTCTCACGTAATCACTATATTGTAAATATATTGTAGTTAATTATTTATTTTGTCCATTTGAGTCCATGTCCGAATATAAAATATACAGATATATATATATATGCTAATGTGAACACATCATACCAATGCAAAAGACATCATATCTCTCTAGCTTCTCTGCATTATCCTGCCCAGGTTTGATTGATTTTGTTCAATGAAAGTTTAGACGAAGAGTGCCATTTGGTTTTCCTTTGTAAACCTTGTAAGGAGTTCCAGATTCCAGATACTGAAAAAAAATAGCAGAATGTCTATATAATACCGTTTTGTGGTTTAATCTTGGATATGTTGGTAAGCAGTGTTTTGGCATCGTAGTATGTGGATTAAACATCTAGACAGAAAACATTAAAAAATGGATTGAGTGATTTATTGACAATAAGATTTCAATGAAAACTATAAGAGAAGAGTTCTTTCACGATGCACAAATGCATAATCGACAGATACTTGTGGGAATGTAGCATTATTATAGTTTAGATAAGGTACTGTAAAACAAATATCTGTAATTAAGTAACTTTACATTTAAGCTTCAAAGCCGAAAACGTTTCAAGTGGTTCCATGACAACTGCACACATTACAAGTGCTCACATGACATCTGCGCACTTAGGTATCATTTTTTCGAAGCATTAAATATGAAATAAAATTTAAAATTTCAATTTGTGGCTTGGATGTCTTCTGCTTAACTACATCCGACTGTTTATTTGTTTATCGAATTTGGGCAATTAGACATTGTGGTATCGTGAAAATTAATAGACTAAACACAATAGATCAATATAATTAAATTAAATTGAGTTGAAATTCTGATATAATTTGTGTAAAGTACGATTATTATTAATTATAATAAATAACCCTTTTGTTTGTTTTAATTTTAGATGGCCGCATAATAATATGATTCATGATAAAACTGATATGACTCGCTCTTGTCACTGGGTATTGAAAATATTTTATACAAAATGGAATACTTCCTAGAATTTGAACTTTGCCACGGTACAAAGTATGAGATAAACCTACTGATTTTTTCATATTGTTTTTAATTTGAGTCCGATATCTTTGTATGCACGCAAACTGTTGTCTATTGGTAATGCAGATACGGCGTGCGGCTGTGTGTGTATTTATCGAGGAGAGATTATTCGAACACAGTCACTTCATTGAAAGACTTCTATAAGTGAACATCATCAACGGAATATAACCGATTCCAAATTTGAAAATCCGTGACATTCTGTTTTGACCTGTGTGAAACGTCAATTGTTTTGTTTATTGGTTTTGTATTTTCTGGAGTTATTAACACAGGTGAGTTTTATTTTTAATTATTTTATTGTTATTATTGATAATTTTATTATAATAGCAACACATTGTTCCATACAAGTGCGTGAACTATTAAACAGAATGCATTTATTGACAACTACGTTTTCAATACACGCTTTTGTTTTTTATGATTCTACATATTTTTTTTAAGTGCAAGCAAATGTTGAAAACTCGACGAATGAAAGTGTTTGTGAAAATACAATAAAACGGAGATTATCCGGAGCTAAGTCATCCGTGAGTGCAATTAATTGTATTTTTTTGCGATTCTATTTTTTTTCGAGTAGATGACAAATTATTGACGTTTTGAAAATTTCTTGCTTGAAAAAAAACTTGATCTGTGATTAAATCTATGGATTCATTATATTAATTGTGTAACGCTAAATATCAGTTCATTTTATATACATATTGAACAAAATTTTCTAATACATTTGTTCAAGCACATTTAAACAAAACTTCAACAATACCGAGGTAAATTGAAACACATTCAATTTATATTAATAAAAATTAAAGAATATTTTTGATTTTAAGTTAACAAATTGACGATAATCCCTTGTTTATCGCACTCATTTTTTTTATTATTTCAATTATTAAAATAAAGAAAATAATCAATATAAATGCGCTATTTGATCAAATCATTGTGATTATTAGTGTCTGATGATATGAATCTAGAAGAATAAAACGTGAGTGTCATTTGTGTATTGTCACACGACGCTTTCTCTATCTTTATTAAATGCATCGATATTCCTTGTAATGCACGTGTTTGATTCAAGGTTAATATATTAAGTTTATTTCAGCGTCTATCAATCTCCACGTAACATGTAAAATATTGCTTAGTAACCAAATTCTGAAAGCAAAGTTTTTCGTTGATAGTAATTTAATTTACTTACATTTTAACGTGTAGATAATAATTTTGCATAAGCATAATAAATATCTGCGTGCGTCAATCGATTATTTTTCTCAAAAATTAAAAACGTAATTAAACAAATAATTAATTAAATACAATAATCAATTTGTAAAATGTAGCGTATCAAAGGAATTTCGTGATATAGAGTCCAAAGTATTATTTCTTATATAATATCGTCGTATTACTGGCAAAAGACGTTAAAGTAAAAAAGTGAGTTTTGAGATAATCGAGTTTTAATGTTTGAGTTTCTCTGTTAAATCTGTTGGACTTTGTGTGGGGCGGATGGTGATAGTGTGCTTAGATGAAGTCGGGGGGCGTTTAAACGGTCTAGGGGTCGGTAGCTCGTTATAAAAGAATAGTTATACAATACGCGAGCTAAATAAATGAGAAAGATATTAAAAGCCTATGGAGTAAAGGTTTTATATTTGTATTGTGTTAAATTGGTAATTTCTTAATGCTTATATTTTATATATTATAAGTCTATTATTTACCGATTTCTACAGTAAATATCCGTGCTTACTTTTAATCTGTGGACTTATTATACTACTTAAATACGCATTTATTCGACAGAACTCGAGTTATAATGATTGGGTAATAATGTCGAATGAATTTGCTCTGATTTTTTGTGGATAGTTATTTCTGTTACGACATCTTGTCGAGACTGTTTTTTACAATGTTTTATTCGATGTGTTCAGGGTCTATGTTTAACGATACTTGCCTTGAATAGATGGCATTTTGTATGAAAACACACATAAGACGCTCAAATTTATTTTTAACTTACTAAAAATGTCCAGCACATAGTATATAATTGTATTTTAATTGATTTTATTAACCCTCCAAGGATTACATTTATAAAATCAAAACCACAATGAATCCATGGTCGTTGGTATACAGTGATCTCTTTGAAACTGTAGAC
The DNA here is from genome assembly GCA_022683975.1 of Rhyacophila evoluta. NCBI lineage: Eukaryota > Metazoa > Arthropoda > Insecta > Trichoptera > Rhyacophilidae > Rhyacophila > Rhyacophila evoluta. Next base: position 8,071 of record JAGVSQ010010349.1, read on the forward strand.
AGTTTGTGGTTTTTTTTTTTTATATATATTTGAATTATTGGTAACAATCATAGACAATCTACAATGAAAAGATATGCATCCATTTTCGAGCCGGATAAAAATAGTGCATGTTTTTTAAAAATTATTCATTATTTATTTGTGCAGTGCCGACCTACGAAAAGTTTGTTAGCGGCATTGATAGGCCGACTGCGAAAGTAATGCACGGGTTATATAATTTTTGTGATGGCGACATTGAAAAAAAAGTGAAAGCTGAGATTTTCGTAATAGGCGGTACAAAAAATATTAATAATGGTCACCATTCAAACATAACATTGCACCATTTTAGTTTAGATCACACTGTCGTAGTGGTCGATAAACACAGTTTTTAATGTATAACCGCTACAATTTCCGGTAAGAATTAATTATTATTTAAAAAAAGGGGAAAAAATTCTAGTTTCTGAGCTAATTTTCACTCTTAATATTAGATGTATTCATTTTGTCGCGATATAAGACTAATGTCTGGTTCAGACTTGGGCTAGTAGCCTAGTACGGAAGACATTATTAGCAAATTTATAGGTTTTATAATAATAATAAAAAACGAGATACTTGGTATTGTAAATTAAATTTGTTAATGCTATTCGATATCTGGTAATATTTATAAAGATAATCTATTGAGTGTCTTCAATTTGTGAAATATCGTGGTTAAATTAGTAAGTTTATATTCGTATTTGATTTTTTTAACTCCACCAAATGGATTAAACAAACACTCAACAATCTTTCTTTGAACTTGGTGAATTAATATTTATCTCCACATTCCAAAAGTGCATGCAAATGGTAATTAATTTTATAATACCATGATAATTCGCGCTTACAGTTTATACTCAATTTATATCTTTATTCTTTTAATTTATTCTCTCTGAACGTTCGGCATATGAATCTAAAGCTTTTCTTGATTGTTTTTCACAAGAATTGGCTACCACCCAATCGCTCAACTTACTGATAGAACCGCATTTAATTTTTTACCGCCTTTCGTTCCGAAGTGCAAGCTTATTAATTCGGCCACCGAAGTGACATTTTTTGTTGTAGTTTTTATTTAACCGTGTTCTAATTTTCATACTTATTCAATACTCGATTCTGGCTTAGATTTTAAATGATCGATTCTCACAGTTATTGATTAAATGTGTATGTACACTAAAAGCTCCTCGAAGTATAACCTCATTTCATCTCAATCAGTGTTGTCTTATGCCTACGCAGTGATCGACAAATTAATAATATCAAACAGATTATAATATGCACCGATCGATGGGTATGAATAGTTAGCACTCATTCACGTAAAAAAAATAACAAATCGACTCGCTAAACGTGTGCGGAATGATTCTAGCACATAATAATACTTATTTATAGTAAAATTACGTTCACGATGCATACTAATTAAATGTAAAATATCCAGTACATTGTATAAGCGTGTAGAATAAGTAGTCCGTACTTATTTATGAACGGGCACAGTTTTTGATTATATTATTTATGACAATGTGTCTTCAAAACTCATTGCATTAATTGCCACTGGAATCAGGGAATTAAAAAATATGCCTGTAACTATTTCTAATCAATATAATATTGTATTAATTTCGGACCCAAGTAATAGTCATATTGGACTACCCATTGAATTCGATTATCCGTGTCTTTTTTATCAGTGCTATCTAAAATTCAAATCAAAATCAAGACAAGTTTTTAAAGGTATAGTGTTGGTTAGATTTCTGAAATACTGCAGCATTTTTTTAATCATTTAAACGACTTCTTTTGAGACATGCTGTTTTTTTTTCAAATCAAGATGCTGTATAGTAATTTTTGTATGTTGCATATTTGTATTAAGCTGCTCTAGGTGTTAATAATAATAGTATTGATAAGGGTGTAACTACTTATATACGAAATATTTTTTATATATTATTGAATTAATAAACCAATCATAAACTCTATTCATTACTATTTTTCTAATACATTCAAGTTTTATCCTTATCGTTGTATTATAGTTCAATAGTTGGAAAATTCTATAATCAAATTAGCACTTTCCTTTTAATGTCAAATATTACATTATACATTACCTTCTACAATGAAGCGTTATGTAGACTTACTTATAATATTTTAAAATATCAATATTAGTTATTCACTCAATCTTCTAAAAAAAATTTTTTTGTGTGTGCGTGCGCCTATTTATTCACGATGGGCAACCAATATAATATGAAGGATTATAATCCAACGTAAATGAAAAATAATAGAAAATATAATGCATGTTGTTAATGTATAATTAATAAAAGACAACACACGATTATTTGCAATCACTTGTTGCTACTATAATTTGTTATTTTGTATAAGCAATAAGTATTGCCACTTTACACGTGTTCTGCATAGGAACAGCGAGTGATAATGTATATTGTGTGGAGCCAATATAATGATATTTGTTTCGATAAGTGATTAGCTGCTAGTGATTGACATCGCTGTTGCATCACTTAAAATTATTAACGACATCTCATGATTTTTTTTATCACCTTGCTGCAATAGTGTTGCCCGGAACACTTACTTACCCCCTAACGCTAGGGTCGCTAACAATTATTTTTTGATAGGGCGATTTTCAATTAGTTTGCATCATTAATTATTTTCGGAATTCGAAACCTATATATACGATTTCATATGCCTTACCCTGATGAATCTCAATCAATTTATATCTCTTATTCTTTATAAGTTAATTAATATTTAATACGTCTCGTAAATTGGTATCCAAGTAATATGGAAGAAAGTATTAAATTATACACAACTAATGCAGTAATTAAAATTAAGATAATATATAGGCGTGAATAATGTTTATGCAAACATGGAAGGTTTCTTTTAAAATCCAGGTATGCCGTGGTGTAATGGTCATGAATCGTCTCGAACAATAATATCCGCGAGGAACTTGTCAAAATAATTTTCAAATTGTATTAGAGTGTGCGTAAAGTTATAACGTTAAGGTACTAGATTCGAATTCAGAAGTAAATGATACTAAATACCATATAATGAATTTTTGATATCGACTTTGGAAAGGAAAAAGTACATAACCGTCAGTTTTTATTTATAATCGCTTTTTTTCGATAGTCACAATGTACACAACTTAATACACATTCTATCAAAAAGATGTAAGCTGCAAATGTCGAATTAACATTTTAACTAAGCTTCTAGTTTGGAAAAAGATAGATTGTCAAATTTGTGACCAGGAAAAGGGACTTCCACCACATCGATTTTATTGGCTTTTCTTAAATAACTTATTGAATTAATATCAGATTTGGTAAACAAAACAGTTAGTCTTCGTGAATTTCAAGGCTGTGTCTATTTAATATTTTGACTTTGGCCCAAAATCATTAAATATACCTTTGTGTGTGTACATACAATTTGTTCTGTGTGGGTTAAGTCCTTATTCCTTTCCATAAGTCGAACGGCTTATAGTTGACTGGATAGCCTGGCGTTGGCTTAACCGTGAATAAATACTTAATTGTTCATGTTTGCATTCTTAATATTTATCAAATATTCAACGAATATCATTAATATTATATGCATATAACTCGTAGAACTCCTAAAAATAAATATAATATAAAAAGTTAAAACATATATCTACACTATCCTCAGAAAGATGACTTATGGTATTATGAAAGTTTAACACAGAAATGTATCCATTATTATTATATGAAAATATTCGGAATGAATTCAATGGACAGAATCTTATTTCTGTGAACTATTTTGGGTTCGCAGAATTATGATAATATAGTGCCACTATTGGACTATTGTATTTTCGCGATCAATCAATACATGATTTAGGCAGTGTTCTATTTTTTAGATTACCCGAGTTGATGTTAATCCCATTATTCATGACACAAAAACGTTATCTATCACATATTATTTTGATGCGCAGTTTTACGGTATTAATTCTCATTTCATTTCCTACTTTCACAGATCGATCAAATTAATACACGCCTACACCGTTTGCTGTTGTTTACGATCTCAAAAACTTTAGATGTCAAATCTCGATAGAATTAAATATCTGGTATTTTATGTAGTATACACTCGTATCTGTCAAATCAGCTTTAAAATGTCGAAGTACGAAACGTAGCTTATACGAGATAACGCATTTAATATTATTATTGTAAAATACTTAAGATATTTAAATAATAAAATATTGATATGATTGTTAGACTTTGATGCGTGGAAAAAAGTGTTATCAGTAAAGTTGAAGGTCTCAGTTTTCCTAGAATTTATCTTGTTATTTGTAATCGATGTTTTATCAAACAGAAAAAGAATTTCACGGTCACCTTATAATATATATCTCTCATCCATTGGAGGTACAATGGATTATAATAGCTTTCTATTGAAACATACGCGACGAAAAGATTGTTTATAAATATAATCATATATCGTCGCTTATATTACAGGAACACGTAACTCAACTTTTTGATGAAAGTGATTTTTCTTATTATTTGCAATCTCTTGTATGATTGGGACATTTTTGTATTGACAGATGTGTTTTCAACGCGGAACGCGTTTATTAATTTCTGCAATACCAGGTGCTATTTTTCATTTGTCACGCAAGTTGACACATTTCTATGTCGGGAACAGTGGAAGCTATAACGTAAAAACGTTTCAATTGTAAAAAAAGTTGAAAGAGGTTAGAGTTTAGTACTTTTCACATTTCCGAGATGTGTAATAAATACTGTTTAAAAATATCATATTTGTTTTGAGCTTTAGATTTTAAAATAAGGAAAGATTAATATTTAATTCTCATTTATGCTTGAAATTGTGTGAACATATCTTTTAAATAAATCCTCTAGAGCAGGGGTTCCCAACCTTTTATACTCTAGAGCACATTCTAAAATATCGGTAGGGTGGCGGGCACCACTTAT
>JAGVSQ010010350.1:0-12974 GCA_022683975.1 Rhyacophila evoluta
GGAGTATATGAATCTCCGCAATGTGAAGACGTCTCGACAGATTATTTTTCACGAGCATTGTTTGTCAGACAATTACTCAACCCAATGGGCGTCCAGTCATACATTTTTCGGATATTTAAAGTTCGACAGGTGGGGAAACGAACTCGCACTACCCGGATAGCTAGGCGAGTACGCTTCCGGGGAGAAAAAATTATCATAACTTTTACAGGTTTTTATCGGATCAAGAATATTTATTTTTACTAGTCAGATTTCATGAATGTACACAGTTTTATTCAAAAACACTTTACTTAATTTATATGCGAAAATCTCGTCATCATCATCATCACGAGAAGCCATTTTTATGTGTAAATAAAATATGAAATAATTCGCTTGAATATTCTAATTGAAAAATTCGACGTCTCGCCGAAAACTACATTTAGTTTTGATTTTGGGGCGAAGTGGTCAGAATTTTTAAATTTAGAAAAAAATGGAGTAAAATGAAATTAAAACACATATATCCTGTTTGAAGAGTTTCATGAGAAAAATATTTACCAAAAACTCTCATCGAAACATTTATTTGTGTAGATTTTAGATCATATCCTTTTGAGATGTCACTAGTAAAATATATTATTCGATTACACGTTTTATTGTGAACCGCAGCTTAAGCGAAGTCTGCGTTAACACAAGAAAACTCGTGTACCGCGCATATTGTGTTAATGGGTATTCGTCTCGCATTTTTGAATTTTTTAAATCCAACATAATATGTGGAACGCAAAACGCATTCTCCGAATGCGAAGCACGCACGTTAACTTCTCGGCTACCGTGGAGACGAAATTTTGAACATTCCTTTTCTATTATTGGTATTGTCTATTATTGATAATTATTACATGTGCACTGCAACAATCTGTTAGCTCTCTGCTTTCTGTCTCGCTCGGCGGGGAAATAGATATTAATGGCATTAAGAGGTAATTGAAATATGCCACACATTAGTTTATCAAGATCAACACGGTGCTAGAAATTGATGTGCTTAAAATAATTTTGAAATTATTCACGAAAATAATGAAATTTATCTGCAGATAAATTATCAAACTTCTTCAAAATATTCTCTTTTGTTTATCAAATTATTGAAATAACACAGCTGTTGAAATTCAATTCATTTTGTTAAATAAAAAAATTCATTATATTTCAATCATATCCATAAATATATGTCTTATATTTGAAGAATAGTTTACCATGTGTTTCATAGCGCCTGATGACGATAGGTATAACGTAGTTATTCAAGGCCAAGTGAATATGTATTTTCAGAGGAAATAAATTTTCACGTAATAATATAATTGGAGCGTTCGCTATTCCGAGGTTGGAGTGCAATGTAAACATTCTCATAAGTGCTGACGGACACTTCATTGCATATGTTTATAGAACGCGATGTTCAAGAATCTCCGTCTGTCGACTTACGAAATTCTATCTGGCTATTTGGTTATTGCCAAGCATGCATCGATCGAAGTGAAAAATGATATTTTATTCGACCTTGTTGGAGTTTGATACGGATATACCAGTCGCCCATCTGTCTGTATAACGAGGCATATCTACCCACTCAATTCACGCGCATGGCTCTTTTTGAGAAAGTAAACACATTGTTAGTGAAAGAATAATGGTCAAAGATTTGTAAAGTGGTAAAGCACGGAAAGAATACGATCATATTTAAATATTATAATATCCACTCATAGCTGGTCCGCATTTGGTATTCAACAAAAAAATACATTTCGATGTCTCAATCTGCAAACCGGCCAACTCCTTTTGTGTAAAATGATTTTTTTTATTCCATGTTCGCCCCCAACATGGAGCATATGATCTACACAGTGTGAAGATATCAACTGCGAAAGAGAAATATACGAATCTCCACAATGTGAAGACGTCTCGACAGATTATTTTTCACGAGAATTGTTTGTCAAACAATTACTCAACCCAATGGACATCTAGTCCTGCATTTTCAGATTTTGAAAATACGACAGATGGGGAATCGAACCCGCATTCCTCGGATCGCTTGGAGCGCACGCTACCAATTACGCTACCGGTGTTTAAATGTTTGGGAGCATCAAAAAACTTTGATGAATATCGAATGTGTAAAGGAAAAAGGATGTAACCTACACAAAAATGCAGGAAAACCGTATTTTTAATGATTTTGGGCTGAAGTCAATATATTATACTGATACAACCCTTAAGTGCATGAAAATTGGAACTAGTGTTTTATTTATCGTATCTGATATTAATTTAATAAGTTTATAAGAAAGTCCATTTTCCTGGTTGCAAATTTGACAAGGCATTTTTTTTAAATTTAAAAGCTAAATTTATTAAATAACTCGGCATCTGCGGCTTACATCCTTTTGATAGAACGTGTTTTAAGTTGTATACATTGTGATTATCGAATAAAAGCTATTAAAAAAAACTGAGGGTTACGTCCTTTTTTCCACAGCCGATATGTATGTTACTGCATGGAGTTGGCCGGTGTTTGCGGGTGTTTTTACGTATTTCCATTCTATGTGAATATGTGTTCTGTGAGCGATAGAAAAATTAAAGCTGAATAAAATGGCATCAAAATGGGTTTTTGAACCATAGGTAGAGTAAGACATAGATATGACAAAATATTATTCTCTAGACTAAGTTCAATGCACTATTATATATATTATAGCAGTTTAATGACTGCTGCCATTTTATATCAAGATATTTATTTATCAATTTCATTGTAATAACCTTACATACCTAATCAATTGTCGCCTCGGTGGTCACGTGGATGAGCAGAAGCAGATATGTACATACTTTTAAATCGCTCGGCATCAGAGTTCACGGTTTAGATATCTTAATGACGCAGAAATAAGGAAATGCATAAGCTCTATTAACTGTCGGCATTTCAAAATATGCAATTAATGACTTACTTAATGAAAGAACATAGATTCGAGTTCTGTAGATGTGTACAATAATACACATGAATTGCTGTATAAATAATGGATACTTTATAATCGGTTAAGACGTAAGATGATTAGTCAATTTTTGTGACAATTTCAGGTATCTGGATTCCATCACATTAGTACAAGGAATGATTAACAAACTTAATTTGCATAAATCAGTCCAATACTGTGTGTAAGCCTTTCATATAAATCTCTACTCCTCGGTCACTCAATTCGTATTTTGGTTTAGATATAATGGTTGTTCGTTTTAAGCTCCATATCGATGATTTTTTTAACATCAGTTAATTTGAAGACATCTATTCTAGCTGAGTTCTGTTAATGGGTTTTTTTTTGGCCATCAAAATATCGGGCATAAGCCCGAGGCTACGATAGATGTTAAGGCGGCAGAGCGACGGCAGCAGAGCGTCTGCGACTGATGCAAAATAGCTATAAATAGGTGAGTGAGCAAGAAAGCAATTAATTATGACGATATCGTGTTCTCTTGCTCACTCGCTCAGTCATCAAAATAATCTGTCGAGACGTCTTCACACTGTGAAGATCCATATATTCTACTTTCAGAGTGGATTGGGACCGAACATAATGTAAAAAATATTCAAAATACAAAATTTAACAGTGCATAGTGCACAGCAAGATCAAAAAGTTGCTAAAATATCATTTAGTGTTAGTTATAAAACGTCCGAACGTTGAATTTGGGTATTGCTAAATTAACGAACGAAATTTACAAGTCGATAACATGGTATAAATTATTTTAAGTACAAAATTGAACAGGCCATAGCGCACATCAAGAAAAAAATGTTGCACAAATATCATTCAGTGACACAAAATGTCCGAAAGTTGAATTTGGGTATTGCTAAATTAACGAACGAAATTTACATGTCGATTATCGTGGAATCACCTAGGACAATCTGTATCTGTATCCTGGCTTATAATGATGAGATAGTTTACAAGTTTATGCAGAAAATAATATTTGCAGACCACTGAAATAGACGGACATATTTAAAATCGTTGGGTAAATGTGATTCGCAACGGCATTAATATTTTGTTCTTCGCATTGTTCGTTTATCGCAATAGCTATTAACCTACTTTCTGGCGTAATAATCAGATTTACCTAGTCGAGAATAAAACAAATGTGCATTATATAATTACCATATTTATACGTGGATTGATTAGAAGAAATCTACAATTTTTCACTCCTGAATGGATGGATCTTTACATAAAATTAACACTATAATATATTGTCTGTGGAAAGGAAAATCAGAATTTATACGGCCTTAATACAAGCTCTGTCAAAAAAATGTAAGCTGAAAATGCCGAATTTTCGTGTAAATTTAGTTTTTTAGTTTGAATAAATATTGCTGTGAAATTTGGGACCAGGAAAAAGGGCTTCCGCCCAATCAATTTTTCTTAAATAAATTATTAAGTTAATATCATATTGATTAAATAAAACACCAGTTTTAGTCTTACTGCACTCGATGGTTGTGTCTATGCCACGTGTTGACTTTGGCTCGACATCATTAAATAAACGTTGTTTGTGCTTTTTGTAAAATTTGATATATGTGGGTAACGTTATTTATCCCTTTCCACGGGTGATATACATTATCTATGAGAACATCCCATTCATTTCACTTCTTGGTTCCATTATATGGATCCAAATACACCGCAAATTATAACGGCATTGTCAGCTTACATTGCTGCTGATTTTTTATACTTTTGCCACTCCCAATTGCTTTTTCTACAGGTCCTTGATATTGATTTGTCACGTACTTCAGAAGATCTAAACTATTTCCTCAATACAGTGGCTTTTACATATGCATTTAGAATAAATTTATCCAGCGGTCGTCTCGCTGAATTATGTTTATTGGCCTTCCTATTTGAAATTCTTAGAAGACTATATTACATCAAATAAGATGGTTGGTATTTTTGTATATTTGTGGATTTCCCTCGTACATTATACCCATCACGCACCATTACATATCACGATGTGTCATTGCAATTTCCTGCACTATATTTACTGACTATTCATGAATACGAAACAATCAATTATTTTTGTGGACAATTACTGATCTCGTAACCAGTACTCGCGAAACGTAGCGTTTTTACTACTGCTCCAATTCACGATAAAAACTCTTAAATTGGTTAAATTTATTGAAGGTTAAAATATACCGGATGGCCATTAGACCATAGTCAAAAGAAACAAAAAAATGTATAGTAATGAAGATAAGTGATTCACTTCGCAAAATATTTATAAAGTTACCAAATATTAATTTGCCAAGGGCTGCCTGAAAATGTTATATTACGAAAACACGTGAGCTTTCCTTAGCGTGGTTTTACAGTCACGGTGGAATATCTTGTGTTTTTCCAATATCCGTTGGAAGTAATATATAGTGCATCTTTTCGTAATGCACGTGTTTCCTTTCAAAGGTGCGGTCCCTATAGCGCCGGGCAACAACTGACGGTTTCACATAAATCACAAACGGCATTAGAATTTTACCTGCATTTATCTATTTTCGCCCACGACTCTCCCTCTATTCCCCTAATTGGTCGTTTTATTATTCAGCGCTCTATATACTCGCATATATTTACTGATCACTCTATTTATTTTAATTTTTGCGGAATTGATACATACTCACATTAGAAGTGGTTAACGCATTGGAAGGAGGCGTTTCAATGCACCGAGGAGCTTCCGTCGATTCCGACATGGCGGGCGCACAGTATACCATCAATTTGTGCAATTTCAGGGTTTCGGTGCTCGGACAGTGGCTCTGCTGGAAGGAACTCCAGAATATGGACATGCAAAGAGATGCATGATCACGTGCCCAACGTCATCGGTATATATTATAAAATTCAAAGATTTTGTATAATTATACTTGTAGTTTTCAAGTATAATGGATGAGTTTCTCAACATGTAAAACTACCATAAAATGTAAAAATATTTAATTCCTGTTGTGCGTATAAAAATATAGAGTTGATAATTTCCAGCTTACAGTGCCCTGAATATGATGATTCCTTTACTCTATCGATTTTAATCATATTTATTTTCTAAAGCAATCGAATAATTTGCACATTATTTGAGGAATGATAATTAAACTTGGTGGAACATCATATAATTTGTAGTAAAAGAATTGATTGAGCAATCCCTTGCAATCTATTGCATCGCATTAACACATAATATATTTACGTAAATATGTATTTAATTTCTCGGCTTTCAGAGGCATAATATTTTTTTTTTAATTCAAAGATTCAGGACTAATTTATTAATATATTGAGCGATTGGCTGACAATAATATTAAGTTCAAAACAACTCACGGCATGGTCGTATACATGCTCCGCATTGGAAACGGACTTCATAACTAATAAATAAAAATAAAGCCACGTATTAATGTATTAATTTAACCGTTTCACAATCGATCGACTGGAGACAGTTCTTTTACTAAACAATGCCAGCTGTGCGCTTAACACGCCCAGCATGCTTTCTCGCTTAGTTTTTATAAACTTCAGTACTAAAATGCAGTGGCATAGAATCAATAAATCACTTTGTTATCAGGGTCCTAATAACTAGCATCCATGTCAATTACAATAACAGCGAACGTTTTATTAGACTTACGTACAGATATGATTTCTATGAGCGACTTCCCTAAATTTACCACATATAATTTACTCTTCTTATTCAATTATCATTTCTTCGATACTTAATATTATAGGCTTCCAATCTTTTTAACCCTTTCATTAATAAGTTCATTTTTTATGCTAATACATTTTAAACACTCAAATCTTTCACGACTATCAATGCAACTAATATCATAAAATCAATCAAATCGGATATGATGATTGGTTAACAATGCTCTTATATTCCCAAGTAACGAAAAAAATAAACTGAAAAGTTATTCCAAGTTGGTAAGATTGTGTATAATATTACCACGTGTGGCCACTCCCATTTCGAAATCAAGGAGCACTTGAGATCAAATCTGAACGCATGGTACTGATCAATGTGACATTTTATATGTTTTTATGAACAGCAATATAAATAATCCTTCGTTTCTTTACGAAACATAATAATTATCGAAAGAAGATATGGAAATTTTTCAATGCTGAAGTAAACTCTTTTTTTTCCATAACGTTTACGTATTTTTTTCTAGCCTAAAAATATATATGATTGTATTAACTTCCACATATCATTGATGGATCTATCTAGTATTTATATAAAATAAATAATAACATACTCTTCAAGGGGCTAAACCCATTGGCCACTTTGAGATGCTGTATATACGATCGCCTAATATAATTGTCGAAGGAGTATGTACACAAAACTGTAGTATTTAGTCAATAATACGGCGAATTGTATACTCAATAAATCTTTTGATTCGCCACCTAAGTGACTTCAAAAGTTTTAATTGCAATACAATTAAGTCACCTAATGTGTTACATGATATATAGTATACAAGTAATGGCAATTTAGGCAGACGTTATTAAGTGTATTGTTTCATATATTTATAAAAAGTTCGTTGAACTCTTGGTAGACTTTTCTTCAAAGGATTGCATACGATCTAATCGTAAATAACTCGCATCGTGTCAAAACCGCAATGGTTATTATTTAATTCGTGTGCGATTTTTTTTTTATAGATCCACTAATTTTTACAAGGCCTATCTATCGTTTACAAACATCAGTTTGACGATAGCTAGATGACGGAGAAAAAAAAGAGAAGAGTGTAACTTAAGAAACGGATTTATATCGCAAAAAATATCTTAAAACCTCAAATTCTCAATACTATAAAAATGCAGTTAATGAGATTTACCTTTAAAGGGGCGAAATAGGTGAGTGAGTTGATTCGGCTGAGCGACCACACGTTGTCGTCACAACAAATTGCTCACTTCCTCACTCACCCATGTATAGCAATTTTGCATCTCTGTTGCCCACGCTCTACCGCCGCGCTCTGCTACCGTAGCTCCGGCTTTAAATGAAATAGTCAGTGGTTATGATTTGGCGTAGTCTCACCTTTGATCAGCTCTTTTAGACAGGCATCAAACTGAGTTTATAAACGTATTTCAGATTACTTATAATACAAAAATTTACTTATTATTGAGAATATTAAACTTTTGCTATGTTGCGGACGCAGGGATCTATTGATTTTTACGGACCAAAACATTGGTAAAGAATTTTAAAAAGATATATTTGACATTCCTGTATGACTATAAGTGGCGCGTTTTCAACTATGAAAGAGTCACTAATATATTATACAATGTTATATGCGAAATATTTTAACTTTGCCAAGTGATAAATCAAAAATAAAACTATAAAATAATGTAAGGCATTGAGTGTAATGCGCACTTGTGTTCGATACACATTCTTTGCTTAAAATTAAAGTTTCTTAAATTCATATAAACCAAACTCTTTTTACACGGTGAATACGTTTCACGTAATAATCACGTGTGAAAAAATGTGCAAAAAATATACTAAAATAAATAATGAGGATAGCCTTGCATAAACATCAATTCATATCAAAAAAATCATTATTGTTTATTGTGCTTAAATTTTATTTAAAAAAATACTCTGCCAAGTCGTAACCAAGATTATTAACTATCAGACAATAGACGAACCCGTTTATGCACATTTGATATGATGTCGCTTTCATCACTTGGGATATCCAGAGTCCGTTGAAAATTTATTTTCAAATTTTCGTTTTTACTGGACTTAAACAAAATAATAGGAATTTAGCAAGGGTTTTATTTTTAAACCGTGAGTTAAAACGACAGGTTCAGTGTGTTTATAGTAATGTTAATTATTCTTATTCCATAAATACGCTTCATTTCTGATGACCGTGCATTTGCTCGTTTAATATTGAAAGTGTTATCTTATGTATGCGAATTTAACATGCAACATCGTTTTTGAAGTTATAATTAATGGACCGATTATAACTGTTCGCATTCCTTGTGATTTTATTATAATCGAGAACTAAAACAACGCAGAATTCATTCATAAAAGTCTGAAATTTTAAGTGACTATGCTCTGTGGCCGTAGTGAGTAACTACTTCGCCTATTGGTTAATCTGCCGTTCAAAATATTCACATAATAACGTACATAGGTATGTTGTTTATTTGGATATCAACATCAATTATTTTAAAACTAAAATGTCGTGAGTATACATTATTATGTCCCGTGGTACAAAGGACGACTGTGCATACTTCTCACAGTCAAACCACACCGTTTTCCTCCAGTGATCGTGGCACTGATAAAAAAGATGATAATAATTACAGCTCTTTGTAAATGAGATCATACATACCTCCGACGAACGAAGTGGCTTACAAAAATGTGGTTAATTTATTTACAGTATATTTTATCATTGTTTGCAACTGCACATTCACAGAGATAAACAATGTTGACTTACTTCTCAAACTGAATATGTAACTAAAATGATAGTCCTTCTATATATATACACTAAAACTGTTTGCAATCATATAAATATAATCTAAAACTATTGTAGCGCATTCAAATAATCTACAGTAGAATCTCGATTATCCCTACCTCCATTATCCAAATTTTCGATTATGCAAATTGGATTTAATACATTTTTTAAACTGTTATCATTTATACGTCTCAAACCTATAAAGCTGTAGATTATTAATCTTTTAAAAGATTTATAAAAAATACAGTGAATATAATTATTATGGTTCCATGCAAACTGCACTCAAGGCAGCTGCGCACCGTACAAGTGCTCAAATGACAAATGCACCCATTGACATCTGCGCACACATTGAAGTGGTTACACTAACATAGAAATTAATATCAAGACATTTTATACTTAATTTACGTAATTATAGTATAGGTAGATTTTTATATTTTATTTTAAATAATACTTAGCTGCTTAGTAGCAAATTAACAGTTCTGAGATAAAGGGTATTTTGTGATTTCAATTTTAAAAGTTTTCACATTGCGAAGATCCGTATACTCCACTTTCGTAATGAATATCTTCATACTGTGTAGCTCCATATACTCCACTTCGGGAGCGAACATGGTATAAAAAAATTGATTGTGTATTTCACTGCACGGAGTTGGCTGGCATGTGCAGATGACTTTGCACATTTGCACAACAACTAGAGACGTGTTCCTGCAATATTGGCGACGATATGGAGATCTCCACAGTGTGAAGTCTAATTTTTTCACGACAATTATATGTTGGCCAATTGCCTTACCCATCAGGTACTTAGTGCTTTATTTTCGATTTTTAATTTTTAAAAAAACTGGAGCTGTGGGATTTGCACCTGCGACCTATCGGCCAACTGAATGGCAATTTAGAATTGACCGTCCATTTGATCAAGCATTTTTTTAAACATACACATTGATGCGAGAATTCATATCATCATTAAGTACTTAACGCCAGTCATGTAAAATTCTAATACGCTAATTTGGTCTTTACTGTATTTTTATTGACGATAAACATTTGACTCATCGATAATTTCCATCTTGACTACTTTAAGGCGAGTTGAGGCAATTATGGTAATGCGAAAATATAACGCGAACATAAAAATTGTGAAGCACTAACTAGATTAAAACTTTATGAAGGCATTACTATTATTGTCTATTGGTCCACTGCGGCTACAAATATGTTTATTGCATTTCAAAGGCGTGTATAAATATTTTTTTTTATTGTTTCCTCGTACCTATTCGAATTGAATTTTGGGATTTCAACCACATAGCGTAGTTCTTAAAACAGTAGAAATGCGAACGATTGTTTTACGTCTTAAATGTCACGTACAACGATTAAGAAACTTCTTTCATATTTGCTGCCTGAGTGGAGCATATGGACACCACATGCCACCTCCAAGAATCCTTGTCCTCCGCCAGTATTATTGCGTTCTCCTTTAGCTATACCTGTATCCCGTAACTCTGCCGAATACATTTTGTAGCTATACATTAAATTCAATACACTTGTACGAATACATTGTGTAATATGTCTCTCCGGTAGCGTACGCGCCTAGCAATCCGAGGAATGCGGGTTCGATTCTCCATCTGTCAGATTTTTAAAATCCAAAAATTCAAGACTTGGTTACTTATTAAGTTGAACAATTGTCTGAAACAATTCTCGTGAAAAATAATCTGTCAAAACGTCTTCACGTTGCGGAGATCCATATACTCCACTTTCGGAGTTGATATCTTCACACTGTGTAGATCCATACCCTTTGGTTGCGAACATGGTGTAAGAAGAAAAATAAGAATATTTAGCGGCCTTTCAGAAAGCCGATTGGATTGTAGAATAGGCAGATCAGGTTTTGAATATCTTTAAGCATCCCACAATATGTGGCCGAGCCAGATCCAGCATCGCAGCTGAACTTTATCACTAATTAGTGGTTCGTTCTCTTATCTGTTCTCCTCGTTACAAACGAAGTCATACCGACGTATCCCCAGAATCCGCCGCAGGTATTTATTCTCAAACCTTTGCAGCTTGAAAATAAAAATTAATATTTTTTATAAATGCTAACATTTGACTCCAGGAATTTGAATTTGAACTAGGCAAATAAAACGTGTCTGAGATAATGCGAGCTCGAATCCCGTAGCTGCTCGTAAAGATTGTTTTCTTTTTCAAAGCTGTGAATAAAAATAAATACCCAGATTTAGTTATGTTATTACAATGTGTTGTTTTTATGGATGTAATCGATATGCAATAAACTTGATTGAAGATGGCGGAACAACAGTTTAGATTTTAACCAGACAATTCGATTTGCGTAGGTACGCCATTAACTGATGCTTGGTTTCACAGAGGTGTGGCACGCCACGTAGAGCGATATTGTTTGCAAAACGTGCTCACCCCTGCGTCAAGATACAAGAGTATCTATTTCGGTACATGTAGGTCACAATTTTCTTAATTTCTAGAAGTATGCCGAAAATATGCCGCAAATAAAAAAATCTTTCGAAACGATTGTGAAATCATAATTAAAAAAACAATTTTTTCAGTTCATAAATCTTAAAAATAACAGATTCAAGACTATTTTATACAATTTGAATTGTACATAATAAGTAAACGTTATCACGCGAAAAAGACATTTAAATTAATAATTATTGTCATCCTTTAAAAATCGTAAGGAATCGAGTCTTAAATAAATGTATGTTAAGCTTTGCTTTCCCCTATATCACCAGCTACGTCTCCACACCCGTTGTGCGCGCGTATACCGTGGCATAAGTGCTAGAAGTGTCCCAGGAACAGCTTCTCAATATTTTGATTGGCGTGATTCCTATTCTAACTAGTTATATATATACCATATTCGCTCCCAAAGTGGACCATATGGATCTACACACGGTGTGAGGATATCTACTCCGAAAGTGGAGTATATATATCTCCGCAATGTGAAGACGTGTTGACAGATTATTTTCCCGAGAATCGTTAGTCAGACAATTGCTCAATTCAATGGGGATCCAGTCCTGTATTTTAAGATTTTTTAAATCTGACAGGTGGGGAATCGAACCGGCATTCCTCGAATTGCTAGGCGCGCACGTTACCAACTACGCTAACCGGGGAGACTACACCCTGTCAATATCTAACCTTGTCGAGAAGAGGCCTCATTCGACGAAAGATTTTGCAATTTTTTTAAAAGCTAGAAAATTATCCCGTTTGTTATGCTGTGATATTATTTCGTTGTAATGTAATATACCATGCTCATTTCGTAAATAAAGATAATCGAAGCTTCTGTATATAAACTGATCTTAAATTAGTTATGGTTCTTTTATTCAAAATAATATTTATGATAAGGGTTTTATTGATCAATTTAAATATCCCCAATTTTCTTGAGTAAGTATTTGATTTCAATCAATTGTATTTTGGACCGCCGTATGTATCAGTGATGTCAAACCTTTTCTAATCATTGCAATCTACATAGACAACATTGAAATTGAGTATTGCTTAATATTATAGATTCTAAATTATTTAAAACTGGTAAACTTCCATATGTGGCATATATAATAATAAATATAACACACTACGTAGGTTATATGTTCGCTCATCGCCCACATATAATGTAGCCTGAAGATGCCGAAAGGCG
>JAGVSQ010010351.1:0-12974 GCA_022683975.1 Rhyacophila evoluta
TAATGATATTATAAGGTAATTATTATTTTTTTCACAGATCTAAACTTTTCAAAATAGTCTACTTTGAAATTAATTTGAAAAGTTATATCGCTTCATCTGTTTTCTGTTCACATAAATAAAAATAAAAAACCCGTATATTAAAAAAATGTAAAACAAGAAAACAATGCTTATTGAAGAAAACACTATCCGAATTCAATTCTGTAGTATTATAATAAGCTGTAACAAAAACTACATTTTAAATCGAAATCGGTTGACATAATTGAGACCTGTTTATGTGTACCTATACATTGAAGTGGAAATTGAATGATTAAAATCTGTAATTTTGTCAGAAACTGTAATTTCACAATCCCAATTTCCATAACAAAGCCGTCCTATGCGGGGTCCTTAAATGCTATATAAAATTTACAAAAGGGAAGAATCAAAAATACACGAATGTTGAACAGGTAGCGAGATAAATTAAACTCAAAGCTAATTAAATCGAAAGCCAATATTTGTTCGTAAATAATAACAGATTAGGAACGTAAAACAACGCTATTTCGTCTTCGCGCTCAGTGATTTTATAATAAATTGGTTACGCCAGCTCAATATCAAGATCACATTCAAACATTAAATATGTTTGTATGAGAGTTTACGTTGTATGTGTATAAAACAATATGCATAACATAGCACAGCAAATATAATCACCTAATACGCGACCTTAGACTAACGAAAACCAATATAAACTTAAAACCGTACACGTTACGAATTGAAACATAGATGGATCTGCACAATTCGAAGATTTTTCACGATCGGATTTCAAGATCGGTTGTCAGCCAATCCCTCAACCCATTAGACAACCAATCTAGATTTAGAAAAAATCTCCGTTTCGAGAGTTAATAAACACATGCGGTTTTTCAGTTGGACACAGAAACAATAAAAAAAAATGAGTCAGAATGAGCATTCAAAATATACACAAGAATTTAAAAAAAAATCAACGTATTTTAGCAATCAATACTAATAACGTACAATAACGTAGATTCAAACTGTATTTATTTGAAATTATTTAGCATTTATGAATTCTAGAAATTATAAAAAAAAATAACAAAAAGCTGAACATGGAAAAACGGTATTAATTCAAATGTATTTATATTAATTTACAAACCCTAAAAGAAGTGACGGCGAGCCTAGAGAGACCGTCGACATATGGACCCAGAACGACATGCTCTCGCACTTTGAGCGACTGCTTGTTGGTCGAGCGAGGATCCAGAAGGTCGTGAACTCTCTCGTTGTAGATCTCCATGTATGACACCTCCACTTTGTACGAGAGCTCTGGCGTCTGCCGCACTGCAATCCTTTCGAACAGAGCGTCACATAGCCGAGGAATAACCCCTTTGCTGTCGTCTTGACCACCCATCATCGAGTATGACTTTCCCGACCCTGAAAAGAAAAAATGAAACACCGGTTACAACAGTGGCAATTGAACAGGCACAAAATTTCATATATTAATGACCACATAATAACAAATTGGAAATAGATAGCGCATTTAAATCAAATGAAAGTACTGTGAATTTGTCAACTGAATAAACGTAAGATCGAGTTAGAATTCGCGTAAGTAAAAATTCATCGGTTAAACCAAAGATCGCCTACGACAGCCATACGACAGAAGTTGCATGATGACACGTTTTAATGGAGGACATAAGTGCCTAAATGAGCTATTTGCCGATACAATACAAATGAAAAAATAAACATCACGATAACGCTTCACTAATAATATCTAGAAGAGTATTATGAAATAAACAAAATTATGCTTTATATAATCTTAACAGAAATAAAAAAAATATTTTTATTTCAATACATCTGGAAAATGTGTTTTTGTTTGAAAATGGCACAACATTTTACATTTCAATGCGACTCTTGTCCAACTAGGTAACGGCTCATCTGGAACATTTCAAGTATCCATATTTTCGATAATCATCCGTAGTTGTAGCCAAGCTATATTATTTTAAAGGTAAATTACTTCGTCAAGTTTAATTATCTCTTCTCCGCTTTGAACGAAAAGATTATTATGGTGTGCTTTTTAAAACATTTCAGGAAACATTTACTAGTGCAATTCGCGAAAATCTTAAAGCACCGCCATATTATAAGCAGGGTTAAGGCAATTTTAAACGCATAAACTTTTCTGAATAATTATACAATATTCAAGAAAAAACGTTCTTTAGATACTTCAACTGTTTAACAATGGTGAGTACCAGGTAAATATTGGTTCAATTAATAAAGTATAGTTGTAATACCGCATTATATAGAATAAAATAAATGTTGCACACAATGGCATGTTAAGATTTGAATTTATAGCCCACCGTGATTTAGTAAAAAAAGCTTTAGGTCGTGTTCGAGAAGTTTTTACTATATGTTCATTGGGATGAATGATTATCAACAATTAATAAATGATAATCAATCCTTAATTCAATAGTCAAGATATCTCCGCAGTGTAAAGGTCTACGGTTTCGTATAAACAGTGCCCTGTGGTGAAAATGGTAATTCACCCTACCCTTTTTTATTTACTGAATACAACACTCAATGTTCGTTTGTAGCTATAATAATATGGATTTTTTTTTATTTTCAGTTAAAATGAAGTCGTGCGCGCGTTCTAATTTTAGAACAACGATAAATTACACCGACTGAAGCATCAATAATTGAAATAAGTTATATTATGTGTACAATGAACCGATTCCAACATTTTGGAGGAATCTCAATCAATAAATAAAGATAACGTATATTTCATGACGTTTTTACTATCAATAATTCAAGTTTTTCCTGGGGCCGAGCGATAAAATCCGGATCAAAGCCCCGAGGAAAACTAAAAGATCGGTAAACAGGTGAGCATGAATTTTTCAGCAACTTTCCGAAGGTAATATCGCACGCCGTAAGTCTCGCGAGCTTTCTGACTCCTGAGCAGGATATTCGACAAGTGGCAGTCGACTAAATTATTTCATTTCGCCGGTAACCCTTAGCTTCGCCCGCGAACTTACGCGTAGATTTTATTACTTGTAATCCCACACGCACTTCGGTGAACATATGGTCAGACTTGTACACAACTATTTACCAATCATATTCTTAAGCTCATTAATGCGTATGCTACCCTCTTTTAAAGTTAAGCACATGCTATTTTCATGGCCATTGACAATATAATATAAAAAGATTAGTGTGAGTAACAAGTCGTCGTAATAGGCTTTCTAACATACATTCACAGCTTAACTTTCAATGTCTGCTTAGTAGATATCTTATTACGTCAAATATTTATAGTTTTGTTACGAACTAGTGATGACGACGGCATAATAAATTTATTAAAAACTTAATATCTTACATCAGTACAATTACAGCGGTGGCCAACTTCTACAACTCTTCAGTATATGTATACATTATTTTAATAACACCATGATCCATACTTAATCGTTTTTAAATCACTAATTATAATGAAAAACGAACCCGATTGTATGACAGTGTATTTAATTACGTATATTATTTCGAGTATTCATTATTAGTATTATACTTACTATTATACGTGACAAATATGTGATTAACAATAATTTCGGAAAACGTAGTATACTTTGTGTAGCCTTGATACGTCTTTTTTCCGTCCGATTCATTATATTATGTTCAGTGCTATTACTGTATTGTTGTATATATCATTGGGAGCGAATCCCAAAGTGGAGCATATGAATCTTTACAGTGTAAAGATATCCACTCCGAAAGAGGAATATATGGATCTCCGCAATATGAAGACCTCCTGACAACATTTTTCACGAGAATTGTTTCTCAGACAATTGCTCAACCCAATGGATATCTAGTCCTACATTTTTGGATTTCCAAAATCCGACATATAGGGAGTCGAACCCGTATTCCCCGAATTGTTAGAGGCGCACACTATCAACTACACTACCGGGGAGACACTGTACTACTTTACTTACTGTAATATTGTATTCAAAATCAGGAATCTTTTTTCAGCTTATAATACACTTATTTAATGTGTAATACTCACCTAAAGGGTTATAACGATTCATAATAAGAAGAGGGTTCAGCGCGATTGACTGGAAAATATTTTATTGCCATCAAAATAAATAGAAAAACTCATCGATCGATGAGAACGCCCGCCAAAGAAGGATACTGCGAATTCCGCGCTCGTATTTTTAGATGAAAATTTATTTCGATTCCCAGTTTTTGCGCAGAACCGAAAAATCTGAAATTCTGCTGAGGAGAGATATTGGTGTTTGAGAAAGAATACAATGTGCAATATTATACCAAAAGACCGAGCACATCTGGATGATTTGAAGTCACGTTGATACGATAACCATGTGTGGTATACAATCGATGGACCGACACTGATAGTTGAAAATCGTGATATATTCCATATTAATGTAGAATTTTATATAAATATTTTTTTATCGAAATGATTCTTCGAGCGAACGTAAACTTAATCGAATTTCACCAATAATTTAACTCGTAACATTAAAAAAAACTCATTATTATGCATCGTGTCAGTAAGCATCTGAGATAAGAATAATAAATATAGTCATACGTTAACATATTAGTAAATGTGTTTATAAGATGTTAAATTTATTTCATTACGAACAAAAAATAATAAGTATTAGTTGGATGCACGTATTTTTAATGGTTGGCCAATTTAAAAAATTGGCGTTAGTAATACTCGCAATATTTTGAAGAAAATAGCCACATTAAAGTCCATTATTTCCAAGTATCATTTAAGTAACATCACCGCATCGCAGTTCAAAAAAATATGTAATAGATCAATAATTTCCGAATTGTCGCAAATTTCAAAAACGTCCATTCCGTTAGTTTTAAATATACATGACATCTATTTCTTTTTTTCAATTTGGAGAACATTGAAAAGGTAAGAGTAATAAAAGAAGATTTTGATAAATGACAGTAAATAAAGCGATTGATTTTATAAGAGACGTAGTGATGTATTATAAGCCGTAAAAAAGACGACCCTATTAGTACAAATGGAAGGCGTACAAAAGTAGAAAATATAATATAAGTTATGACTGTGAGTAATGATTTCACGTTTCCCAAACACACCGACAATTTCTCAGAGACCTATAAAAATTATATTTCGGGGGTTGGTTATTTATGCTTTGGAAAACAGGCAAAAGAACACAAAGGTAGACAGGCGGTGTACATCTATCTGCACGGCGTAGCGACGCCGACGACGCTGACGAAGAGATATATGCTTCCACGTGCTGTGTGTTGCGGTCGCACACCTTTTTGCGGACGCAAAGCCTTTCAATTTGGCTGCGAGCCAGATCGAAGTCGACTCATTCGCTAACTTAAAACTTCCAAAACAAAAGCTTCCAAGTAAGCATTTCGAATACGTGTCTCTAAACAAGTATCAATATATATGCTTCAAAGTAATACTCGATTTCTTTCAAATAAACGTTTTCGTGACTCGATAAATAATATCAACTACTAACACACTGACAGTAGAGGTGTCGGAAAACAGCTCTTAAATTTAAAAAATACTATTTTTTCATTGTTTTAGATTAAGAGTTAAAATAAAAGAAGCACATAAAAATATTATTTTCTCAGGGCCATACATACTATTAGAAATAACGACCACAAAATAATGAATCATTGTGAGACTAAAGACGGTTCTTGAAAACTTTCAGTACAAGAATAAATAAATCGTGGTTTGCGAAGTAAGCGAGCGCTGACTCGCGGCGTAGCGCTTTCCCGGAAGGCTTTCGTGGTCCCAGTCACCAGTACCTCAACCCCCAGCCCCGGAGCCCGCCGCAGGTGTAGAAAGTAGAAAGAGGACCGCAAATATTTCCCCGCGGGACGTGAGCCGGCACGCGTTTTGAGAAGCATTAGTTCGAGGACCTTTATTTTATGCGTGACTCGACTTTATAGTTTATACCTGCAAAGACGAATCCCGGCGCGAATTTACGTCGCAAAACCGAATTCAAAATCATCAAAGCAATATCGGATAAACTATCTTACTCACGAAAACCTAAATTATTTGAATATCATACAACTACAATATATATTGCAAGAGTTTTTAATCAACAGTCAAAATCATAATGAAGGTATACAATAAATAGTTTATATCTTCTATAAATCACGAGCATATTGAACAAATCAAAGAAAAGCAACAAATTTGCCGTTGATTCTCCAGATACTATTTTTTTCCTCTTATAAGAGTGAGAAACGTTTCAATTAATAAACTTACGATAAAAATTAATTTTAGCTTCCGGCGTAAATTAAAGTTATTTTTTATATAAATTCTAGCGTACGTTTTCCAAATGAAATAATATTTAGAACTCATACCCATACCATCCGAATACGATTGTACGAAATTGGATGAGCGCTATTTTTCCTCGGAGAGTTTTTATGTGGCCCGGGGCGTAAAAATCTTTGGCGAACTCCACTCACAATCAAAGTGAGGACTGATGACTTTTCTCTTTCCCTTATCCGATTTGGCAAGAGTGTTTATTGGAAAGCAAAGGCAAAATATTCTGTTACTGCTACGTCTATACAGTCAAGATATTTCCGAATGATAGGGCAGTATTAATTTATGCTAACATTTAGATTGACATCAAAAAAGGCCTCATTCAAAAAATATTAAATATCCGCATTTATCAATCAAAGAACAGGATAATATAAACAACGTGTACCTACTTCGATTGGTTTGAATACGGGATAATCCCATAGAAAGCACTTGTTTTAACTTACTGAATAACTTTTCACTGATAAAATATATTGAAATAAGAAATAAGAGAAATGCTATGATCACTAGTGCTATAATTTTATTGAAATGATAAAAAGAAATGTTTATTTTTATATATTCGTATTAAGTACTTTTATTACATCTTCTAAGAATGTCAGCAACCAATTCAATCATAAGAATTAGTATTCACATACATACTGAAATTATCATCACAAATTTAAATTTATCAAATTTAATATAATATACACAAAACACATAAAGATGTTTTAAAATATTTTTTTCTAATCCATTTAATAGTTACGTTTTAATTAAGTTTTAAATCGATGCCCATATTGAATACGTTCTTTTGGATAGAATGTATGGCGTCATGTCGGGGTTGGGAGGTGTCGACTGTCGAATGAAGCGGGCGGTCTAACGAGAAGGCAAGAAAAGGCTTTCATTTTTATTGAACCCTGCGCGGAAAGAGGGTGCGGACGGTATTAAAACTAATGTCAAATAAATATTCTATTGGCTTCTTGAAACCGTTCGACATAAACATAAATGTCGCGAAGTATTTACAGTCTTCCAATAGGAAAATATTTACTTTGGCATCATCAATTGATGTAAATAAAATCGAAAGCGTTAAACGACAACACGTTACATATTCTTTCAGTACATATCTACGCTCGGAATTTACGCATTATTCGTTGGAAATAAATCAATTTATTTACGAATATTGACAGTTGTAATTCACTCAATTCTACTCTGCTGTGCATAGCAGGATGAGATATAAAAACAAATACTCGTTTTAATTTAAAACTGGCTATTATTCTGTCCATTTAGCTCGAATTTAGTTCATAAAGTTTTCCATCTAAAAGTGCTATTCACTTGACTATAGAGACATTAATAACTATCAATATATATGCTACATTTATTTCAACATTAAAGTTTAAATTGCCTATTTAAAATACGAACACTACTTCACATAGTATGGATATTTATCATAACTTGAGAGACTTTTGAAGCTCGTTTTAGATTAGATCCCATACCCACTTGTGTAACTATTTACCTGAAATGTTCACATTATTATCCCTTTGAGTAATACTGTTCAGTATGTGCCATCAACTTTTTCGCTACACGCATCAAAAAATAAACATGGAAAAGACTTGGGAAAATTGCCTTTACTGAAGAGGAAAAATAGGATATACAAGATCACTAACGCTTCGTCAGAGATATGTATTTTCATGGTAAAAAAAAAGTTTCATGGTGAAAAAATAATTTCAGGAAAAAGAATATGATAATGCGATCGGTACAGTAAACTATTATATTCTATGATAAGAGAGCTTGGATTAAATTTTCTATGAATTTACGTTCAGGTAAGACTCTAACCGAAGAAGACGTCGGAATCGGGACCGCACGTATCACATACGGATCGTAAGCATGTCGCTGCGGTACAATAGACAAGGAACCATCTTTTTAAGCCGATCAATATGAATAAATATGCAAATTGTGAACCTCAGCAGTTAGAGAAAGAAATAGAACACGATGAAAATAAACATTTTCAAATAAACGATTGTAAATATTTCTACCATCATGATATTATTGTTACTGATTTTTTAAATTTGAATTATACTCTGACATGTAAAATGCCAAACTGGGAATTAAGCAAACTGAATAACGGCTGGCGGTATAAATTGGATAATAATTAGATACATTTAGTTATTCCGTGAAAGTCTACAGATATAAATAATCTACGTAAAATAGATTTAAAAAATAATTGAGTAGGGTACAACAACGCATCAACAAAAAATTGGCGGAATATTATAAAATCATTCATAGAGAAGTGGATCGACATTTTATTATGATCAGTTTGCAGATTGTAAGTAGTTAAATAATAATAATAAAAATACTATCGTATATATAATTTCATCATACTCTGGATAACATACTCGTATTAAATGAAACGTACGATATTTGTTACTGGTTAAGTGATGAAGAAAGTCGCGGATAAATCTGTGTTCAGTAATGCCAGTTTACGGAAAAACTTCCAATAGTAGCCATGTGAACAAATACGTAATATGTTACGTGACTTGTTTACATTCCGATTCGATGAAACATATTACAATAATTCATTAATTAACTCGTAAATATATCGGATAATAAACTTTCATGGAAACTGTTCCCTGCTAAATCAAATGATAAATTACAAGACTATACAATCCGAAATAATTATGTACCAATAATAATCGTTTTCTTGTATATATTGATTACATACAAGATGGATATAATTATAAAAATAGAATCCGCACTTTTATATCGATTGTAAAAAAAAAGCAAATGGCGATTAAGAATTTAACCAACAGTATTTTAAATTTGAGTAAAGTGAAGCTGCGACGCTGGACTTGATTCGGCCACATATTACGGAAGCCTCACGAGTCTTATCCTGACTTGCCTATTCTTCAAGTCGACCGGTTTTCAGCGTCCCGGAAAGCCGCTAAATACTATCTATAGATTTATTTGATGGAGTTACAGGATGCAAGTACGACCTGGAATGGCGCAAGAATACTACTGAGTGACAGGGATTTTCGGAGGCGGCATGTGGTGTCCATATGCTCCCCGCTTAATGAGCAGATATTAATGAAGAAGATGATTTTAAATTTATTCATCGCTGCACATCCGTATTAATCGTTATTAGCTTTCCAACTTTTGCCACCTGAAAACCGTAATCGAATCTTCAGTGTTGAGTAGGGAATGCAGTAATTAAAACATTACTGATATCCGCTGCATTATCTCCATACGAAATATGTACCACACTAATTAGTAGTTAATTATAATTAACTTCGGCTCAAAAGGCAGTAGATACATGGGTTGAAAAAATAATTAGGTATAATATACGAATCTTAGTCATAACGATGATGCCCTGTAATCTCGCAACGTCGTGTAATTACAAAAGTGTTCACATTCGATTACCCCGAACACGAATTACGTCCTAGCGAACATTCGAATCAAATTTCACTAAGCTCTTTAACCGAGTTAAATTGTCGCATTTACTAATATAGCCATCGCATTGGTTCCATTGAGCGCCATCAGAGGGCGAAATGTGTCGAACCCTTTACAAACTCGACGAACCGGAAATCGATAGGATTTGGATCGTACAAAGAAACAAATAAAAATAAATATGTAGGCATCGTTGTTGATGTCACATACGATTCTGTTTGATTGGAATACATGAAACGCTAGGCTAGATGATGCTCATGCTACTAAGAAATAGTTCTCCAAGCTCCGCGGACTTCATGACAGTCCGTAATTTTAAATGATAATGCAGCTGATCTAGCAGTACTAATGAAGTTACCATTCCATACAGATTGCAATAATTAAACAATTGTGTAAGACTAATTCTATTCTATAAGACCTACTAAGTATTATTCTAAATATATATTGACAACATGTTAATTCCGTTTGATTCACCACCACCAATAGACCCGAAACACCCACCACGTTATTTCAAAACGCGTTCGACTAATGAAATTAAAAAACTAAACGAAAATCCAACGTCCAGTTGCGAATCAACTTTGACTTCTTGCGAACATAGCATCGTTAAGACACATCACAACTTTTTTTTACAATTGCAAAGCCCTGCTTTTTAAACCTGTCGAAGGTGAAATATTATATGATACCAATTGCGCAGATATATAATAGATATAAAATAGAATTAAATATTCTTCAAAAAACCTGATTGCCTTTAGATAATCACAGAACACATTATTCAATAACATCCAACGAGGATTTTAACTGTTACACAGTTAGTCCCGTGTGTATACTTCTACACTTGTAAACACCTTTGTCTAAAAGTATTATTAAAATACTCAGTTACATATATATTATAATTCTCGTTCCATGTCTAAATAGACAAACATCTCAGCTGTATATATTCCATCAATTGGAGGTCACACGGTTAAGACTAATCCTTCCACCCCCTGAGGGTCGATGTCTCAAGATCACAAAATGACCGCGATAAATCTATCACTGAGTGGACTTAATTCTCTCACTGCCAATAATTTAATCACGTCTTATCTGATACACATTATACGTTTCGAAAATAGCACCAGTATATATCCATGTCTAAAAACGTTAAGAACTTGCCGATAGTGAACCCAAACAAACGTAAGTATCAGAATGTTAGCCCCGTTTACCTTCCGTTCAAATTTCAATTGGCACACATACTTAAATCTGCAGGTAAGGGTTAATACTATTTTTCCCTTTACGAATTTCAATTTGGGTCTAAAAATGGAAAAACGTTATATTTGTCGGTTGTTATAAATATCTTTTAATTTATTAAAGGCTTCGTAACTGCTGTCAGAAAATAGTAGGCGTTTCTTAATAAGATAATCTTTTCTTTGACTAGAGAATGATAATTTCTACAGTCGCCTACCACTAATATCTAGTAAGAAGAACGCATAATGACCCGTAGTAATTATGTTTCTTTCAACAACGAGGATTGGAGCATTAGCAGAATTAAGATGTGAATGATATTGTGTTTGTTGATACAATCAATCTTTAAAATATAATAAAAGTAGTAATTAAACTAACATACCAAGCTTACACAATTCTGAATTATAATATTATATTATCTTGTTTTGATGAACGTAAAGAATTATCGATGATATTATACACGATTCGGTCACTATTATTTGGCTTTTTGGAATTCACAAAAATCATAAATATTGAAGGACCATATCACATAGTAAAAATGTTATTTTGGATCAATATTAAATTTATTGTATACAAAACAAGATGTTACTTATCAATAAATAACAATACTAATTGAATGGAGGGCGTAATCATAATCGGTAGAAAACTAAACGAGATTCGCCTCAATTGTATGTAATATGTTATTTTATAACGAAGGAGATAAAATTTAATCTACAATAAAAGAAGTTAATTAAATAATTATAATGAGAGTGCTACATGCCAGTATTTTTAATGGCCCGATGCGAAAAAGATTCAAATAAAATAAGCATTTCCGTTTAAGTTTATCGCGATGTTAGCAAAATATATTTAAGGCCGTGGGAGACAGCATAATAGAGAAGATGAGTTAGAAACGATTATATTGCGGATAATCCCACTAAGAAATGAAGTCTCGACAAACATAAAGAGATGACAAATTGGAATACAATATACAAAGGATGAATGAAACAGTAGTTTTCCGGCAAACACTGACTAAGCAAATTATTGCTTAAACATTGTAACGTTGTTTTATAAAAAACGTTGACACGATTTACTTGAAATGACCCAAAAATTTTAACGTTTAATAAAAGAAGCAATATGAATTATTATTTTTGACATTGACACACTATCAGTTTAGCTGACTTATTCGATGATAAAGACGTAACCTAACGGTCACTTTAATACGCTGTGGATATAATATATGGCATTGAAACAATATTAGTTTATGTTTGCAGTTAGTTTGTGCTGACTTATATTAACTTATTTGCAATAAAAAGGCTCAAGAATAATTCAGTTTCTTGGGATAGTTAATTACATATTTATTGATTTGACTTATATCGTCTGTAGCAAAAGAAAAGCCGCTAAAAGATAAAGATGATTAATAATAATAAGGGGAAAAGTTTTTAGAAATTAGTGGAAAGGTATTAAGGGTGGAAAATGAATTCAAGTGAAAAGACGCATTCTTAGTTTCGGAAAATTCTACATTGTATTAATATATACACACGCCAATATCCATTTATATTTCAAATGCATATAACGTATGTTTGGTTATTTTCTACGTGTAGTAAATAATATCAAAAATAGTACTTTTCATGAAAGAATAAAACTATTCATAAAATCTAACATTTTATTATCAAACGTATGAAACAAACTGAGCATATACAATAGATACAGTAAGAACTCGAATGACTGGCTTTATAAGAGAATGATACAAATTATAAGCATACATGGCCTCTTCTTAGATTTCCATCGCCGTAGGCGTGTGAGTGCGAAAGTATCTCAAAGAACGACTGAAAGATAAATTTGTGAAACTGATACGGCATTAATAAAACACTCGATGCGCCGTGTATCCAGTTCGATACATCTATCTCTTGACAAATAACAAGCAAAAATATACCTACTTAGTGATTTTTCAAATTCTGGACAAAGCCAGGACACCCTCTAACAATTCTCATCAATTTCAAATTGACAAGATATACGTAGAAAGATATAAATGTATTCTGAATTATTTAAAACTGGTAAACTTCCATATGTGAGATCACTGTTA
>JAGVSQ010010353.1:0-12973 GCA_022683975.1 Rhyacophila evoluta
TATTTGACTACAGTTGGCTGTCAAAATATTTAAAATATGAGGCACGGAACGTTGCAAACCTGGTAGATAGCCGCTGGAGTACATACTAACGTAATATTACGGTTCCCGCAGTCCAAGTGTTAAAATAATTGCAAAAACAAAAAAAATAATAATCAGTTTTTACAGTATACTGTAAACTTGTCGAAAACGGAGCGAGCAAATTTGTACTTTAAGCCATCGATTTATCAAATTGTACATTTACGTTTATACCAACGAATACTAAGTGCACCGCAATTATTTAGGCCCGATTACTGACAGGTGTCTGGAGCACCTGCATTATTAATCAGGTTCAATTAATGGCGACATTTGCACATAAATATTCAAACATACAGAATAAATATCTATTTTAATATGAAAAAACAGTTACCTTTCATAGTTATTAATACAGCTTATTGTAATACACAGTAACATACCTGCCACGTTTTAAATACGATTCTTGTTTTTCTTCTACACCCGTTCCTTCAGTAGAATATAAAAACTGTAAGTCTCTGACAAGTCTCCTCACAAATTGTGCCAGTGCATCATAGCTCTAGTAAAGATATCATGTGAACGTGTATTATTGGCTTTTTTATGTACCATGTTTGTTCCCAACTTGGAGCATATCGATCTTCACAGTGTGAAGATATGCACACCGAAAGAGGAGTATATGGATCTCCACAATGTGAAAACGTCTTGACAGATTATTTTTCACGAGAATTGTTTGTCAGGCAATTACTCAACCGAATGGGCATCCAGTCCTGCATTTTTCGGATTTTTAAAATCGGACAGATAAGGACTTGAACCCGTATTCCCCGGATTGCTAGACACGCATGCTACCAACTACGCTACCAGGCATTTAGGATAACAAAATTTAAAAAAAAAGCTTTGATTGTAATATAAAAACTATAACGCAGAATTTGTACCACAATTGTAAGCTTAGGAATTGAATTAGACATAATTATTATGAATCGGTTATCGAAGCGTTTTAAAAAAATTAAAAATAAATTTTTATGAATCAATACAAAGTGACTGTTTGTTTTCTGTGTAGCAAATTTATTTCATAATGTCGTTTTAATCAGTCGAAAAGGTTTTTGAAGGTGGATTTTGACTTGAAAAATATCATTTCAAGTATTACGAATTTTTGTTTCCACGGAAATTATTACTTTGTAGTGACTCGCTCAAGAGAGAAAAATGTTATGCGTGGCTGTTAATATTATGGAACAAAACAGTTTATCTTAAATGATATGATTTATAAACACACATTATTTCGACAAACAAAGGCTTTTTGCATATTATCATCTCTAGCTTTCGCATATATATTCTCATAAAAAAGACCCATTCAGGTTAAAATTTTATGAAAGTATGAGGAATTCGGAAAAGTCTTGTTTATGATTGTCAAAATAAAGAGAAATGAACAAAAATTTTCCGCCTTTACAAACGTAAAGTTTCTCTCAGAGAGAAAAAAACCTTAATCTGCCGTTATTAATAGGAAAAGAAGTTTTCCAAAGAAAGTCAAATGAAATTTAGAACTTGTCCCTTAATAAAGCCGACTTCATAATGATTTATAGCATTAAGTCTATGTTATTTAACATTATAATGTATTTTTAGTGGAAATGGAAATAATGAACTTAAGTATTATACTTCACTATTTAAATTTACAAAGCTTTTACAAAGTATAAGATTTCATGATAGTAATAGGGCTGCAGCTTTTTATGTTTATTTTAAGCTTCGGAAAGTTGATATGTTGTGACACGTTAAATGTAATGGAAAACGGTTACGTGTTATATTTTCCGCAATCTATAGGCCACTTTGTTACATTTTTTACAAGCATGTAAGCCATGAGGAAATCAACATAGAATCAACATTCATGAACTATTAAAAAGAAATGGCAAGCATACGGAAGGTCAACGAAGAATGGGCATTAGTTGGAGTTTGTTGGCTGTATGATAATATTGATGACAGTCGTTTGGTTGAAGAGTAATTTAAAAAATGAGCCATATTGAATAAGGAGAGAGAGAGATGCTTTTGAAAGCAAAGATTGCCTATTTTGTCATATTTATGGTAATGATGATTATAAGTTTCAACAATAAATTATGTATTATTATATATTGTATCGAATATATTTATATCGTATCAGAGGTCCTGTTTTCGTCAAATAAAAACCTTTTGCTTTCCGATATATTTTACTAATTGCTGATATTGTAAAATGAAATGGCATACAAGACAATATGATGAAATAGAGAAACAAAATAACTAACTTACAAACATGACAATATTGAAAATTTTAGAATATATTTATAAAACAATTTCTCAAGTTATGTGTGTGATAGACACTGAATATTCTACCATATATTATTCCGGTAGCATAGAGATTACCGTGGGCGCACATCAATCCAGGGAATGATGGTTTGATTTTTATATCTGTCGGATTTTTGAAAATTCAATAATGCAGACGGGATGGTCAAATAATTTCTCAAGATATGTCGTCATATTGCGGTATCTCCAACATTACAACAACCATATTCCAAAGTGGATAGTTCTACACTGTGTAGATGAATTTGCTCCACTTATTTTTGAAGCCTATACGGTAAATATTTATATAATGATATGGAAATTGTATTTCAAACAACGATTTTTATAAAAATAGTTTAATTATAAATGGAATTTTGGTTAATTACGTGTTTGTTTTATTAACAAAAAAATAGTAATTTACTTGTAAAACGTTCAGAGAGAAGAGCTTTTACACTAAAAAAATATAATTAAAAAAAAAGTATTTTATTATTTAACAACTTTCCCAAATATTTTTGCCTCATTTTTTTGCAATTAAGTTAAGATTGATGCTTCTTAAGCTAAAAACGTTATTTTATTAATGTACACGTAACGTTTTTAAATTTCATGTATTTCGCATTACGTGGTATATAAATATAGTTAGTGAATACAATATTTATTTAAAGTAAATAATGGATTTATAAGATAAAAAGTGAATTAATTACTCAAAAATATTTAACACGTAGTACATATTCTAGAAATTACATAACATAATTTTCAATAAAAACTCCCCAGGGAAACGACTAAATCACTTAGTATATAAAGACAAATGTTAAATTTCGTAACTGCGTGATAAAATATTATTGTAAATGAATCACTCTGTTCATAACAAACAAGTTTTACGTATTCTTACTGGCCGAAATTGGCAAAAAATACCATAATTATTTATACTACTAAACTAAATTACAACGCAAAGGCATTTTTAAATGGTCATTTTTACTAAGAACTAATTATTATAACGACTAGATTTTGTAGTGGGACTAATAAATAGATCTATTTGAAATTTATTAAAGCTCAAATCGATCATATAGACCTGCAGTTTTTGTTAAAAAAGCAAATCCGTTTACACCATCGATTTTAATATTGATATTTTATTTATAAGTAAAACACACAGAAAGTAGATTCGCAAATTTTGTAATTACTCAAATACACTTAAACAATTTTTTGTATACTATTATTAGATGAAAGTATTTAAATATAACTAAATATTGGTGAAATCATTAAATACAAAAAACATCTTTATTTGTGACAATAATATATTTTCATGTACTGGCAATACTGCGTACGCTGGCAATACTTCTACGCGTCGGAAGCATGTGACGGAGATTTCCATCTCGAATTCATTCTCTTCACTTTCCCTATGATATCCGGTCACGTTCTCAACTCCCTGTATTTTACCGTTGGTTTTTCACGTATTTAGATTTATTACATGGTAAAATGGTGTAATTTTAGGAAATTTTATTATTTTTCTAACGTTTTAACTCAAACAAAAACAGAATAAAGAATAAAATAACACCTAGTATGTATGGTTTTCAAAATAACAGAATGCACACAAAAATCTAACTAATATCATAAAATCAATCGATCGTGCTATCTATTCTTATCACTAAAAATTGTGTTTTAAAGTAAGTTTCATACATATGAATAATTTGCTACAATTTGGATTTTTTAAATTTTAAGCTTTTTCAAAAGCTTTGAACTGGTAAGTCGAGAAACTTTACTTTACTTTTAAAAAATCCAAATACGGATTATATACAATTTTTATATCATGTTTTCTCCCAAAGTGGAGCATATGGATCTACACACTGTGGAGACGTCTTGATAGATTGTTTTCTGTAGAATTATTTATCAGGCAATTTTTTAAACTAATGGGCATCAAGTCGTGTATTTTCGAATTTTTTAAAATCCAACTAGGAATTGAACTCGCCTTCCTGTGTTTTCTAGGTGTTTCTCACGTTTACTTTTATAGTACCGGCATTACCGCCTAAAATTTTGCCTTGAAATTTGTTGAAAATAATTAGAAATGTTCAACATGATTATAAATATAAATATATTTAAAATTTTTATAAAGTTTTACATTTTTTATACCGTGTTATTAAAAAATGTTGGATAACCTTGCGCAATCCGAATATAAGCTTATTATGTTTCCAAAACTTGCCTTGAAAGTTGAATATAAAAATATTCATAGTCTACAAGCTCGTGTAAACAGTTTTCATTTTAACAAATAGTTGTCAGACCAACTCATCAACTGTTGAAATATTATATTGCATCATTAGATTTACAAATTTTAGCATGTGTAACATTCATCCGTTATATATGACACCAAAGCTCACGTGCTTATTCCTCGACCACTAATATAATCTCCATAATAATAAAAAGAATATATTATATCAATCTTTTATGTAATATCGGTTTTTTTTATAAAAGATAAAAGACTTAAAGTGTTAACTAGTTCTGTTATAAACCTCGTAAGAAGTGTTTTTTATCTTGTCAATTCATTAGATACGACTACAAGGCATGACTCGTTTAAAAGAACGCTGTCTCCCCTAAAACAAAATAAACCTTGATTCAGAATTAATTTTCCTCATCAATCGTGCCTCTTTGATGTAATTGATCTTGGACTATTCCCTACGACAGTGGAATGTCTAGGTTTTTTTCCCGTTCTCGCTGTATACACCAAACGCTAGATTGTAGGAGTTGTGCCTACTACGCTTAGGTAGGTGATATATTTTGGTTGAATTTCATTAATACGAGAAAATTGCCAAACCCACCTACCCATAGGCTACGGATGCGAAAAGGGGAGACCGCGATGAAATTGCAAACTTGAAATTAAATTCTCAATGTTTTGCGAGAGAATAATTTATTTAGACTTATTTAATAATATATATGTCCGTTATATTAGAAATACTAATTTTAACTCTACTTTTGGATTAATCGTTATTACATTCTACGAAAAGTATAACGATTTGGGGATATCGATAAAATCAGTGTATATTTTATTTTTTCGCTTAAAATATGTGTTATTTTAAACTATATTTTTTAGAAAGTAGAATGTACGAATGTAGGCAGTGTAAAGATTACCACTTATGATACAAAATAAACTATATGAGACTCCGAATTGTCAAGGTTTTTGTCTTTTGCACGTAAATTTACTATCAGTCAGTTGTTTAACTCATTAAGCATCTCATTCTACATTTTTTTTGAAAGTCAACATATGTAAACATCAAACCCGCTATCTCTAGCTCCAAAATTTCCAAGCTATCGGCTATCAGCTATCGGTTACTTGAAGTAAAGTTTTCATAAATAGCAACTTATGGTTTTTTGAATAATTCATTATTGTTACAGCACATGGACTTCTTTAAGCGTATTTTTAATAATCCTATAATAACTCTAAATAATATTATAATATTCAGTAGTATGTATTTAAAAATAAACAAAATAACCCTGAACATGGCGCCAAAGCTTTTAAAAAGAGTGCAATGTTAAATGAATTATGCGGTGAAAAATAAATTGGCGCCATTGTGTCTGGATATAAACTCCTATGAATAAAAGTATACCCCGGATCGTCGATGACAACCTGTATTGATTTACACTTTTTTGTAGTTTTCAGCTTAAACTTGTAAAAACTAATAAACTTCGTCTCATGTTTACTATACTCGTCTATCTTCAATCCGAAGAAAGACTAATTTATCAAGATTTTAAAAATTAAAAAACGTATAAATAATATGTAGAAATAGTTATAAAATAATCAACTGTACTTTTGATTTTAATTTTTCATAATATTTTACATAGCACAATACATATTAACAAAAACACTAGCAAATAATCAAACCCATACAATAAAATTGATTAAATATTCATCTCACTTTTAATTTTATCAAATAAACGAGAAAGATTAAAGGAAATAGAGTGAAAAGAATAATGTATGTAGATAAAGACTGTAATCACACAAGGTCAATAAATTTTCGTGATATATAAATTAGTCAATGTATTTAATAAACGATTTTATATTATAAATTAATGATTTCTGCAGTTATCCACTAATATGTTTACTGCCGCTCTTGAAATATTATTATAAAGTAGACTACTGTTATAATAACATAGTTTGCCAAATGATCTATTAGATGTTATTTACAAAAAGTAAAATTTTGTTTTTTATATATTTTCACACTGAATAATCACAGAGAGTCAACTCGACAGATATGTAATGTGAAGGGATCGTAACATAATAACTAAGTATTTTTTGAAGAGTCAGTGATATCAAATATATAATAATAATATATTTTTATTATTATGGTATATCATCCAATAATTCGGCGCGTGCATAAATTGGCTATTTCTCGCCGATCGAGAATTCCCGTAGGCAACTTTTAGGCTTGGCGCGGAAAAATCAAATTTAATATTCAGTGATTTTTAGATTTATTCGATTTGCAAGTAATTTAGAAGCCAAATCCCCCCGCCCCCTTTCTCTCACTCTCTTTCTCTCGATTTTTCTCATTCCTGGTTTAAATTATTATCCCAACCCGAAATAGAGTTGGGCATTTTTTGCATTGTAATTTCGTAGACTTTAAATCTTTTTGGAATAATTTAAGAATTTAAATTTTGCAACCTCGTTGGAAAATTTCAATGGCTTGGAGAAATTTTCAGGTTTTTTTTTTGAAAACTGTAGTTAGCCAAATAATGATTGGAAACAGATTTTACTATTTGAATTTTACTTTTATACTTATAAATAATAACGTAAATTCGTTTTTGGGTTGAGTATTTTTGCTGTTAACAACCATCAGTAAATAGCACGCAAGATAAAATGGGACAACAACGGAGATCAATGTATAAATATAACATGTTCGCTCCAAAAATAGAGCATATAGATCCATACAGTGTAAATATATCTACTGCAAACGTGTATTATATAGATATCTGCAATGTGAAAGCGTCTTGACAAACTAATTTTCACGAGAATTGTTTGTCAGACAATTGATCAACCCAATAAGCATCTAGCCCCGCATTTTTCAGATTGTATAAATCTGACAAATATGGAAATTAAGCTCGAATTTAAATTTTAGGTGTGTATGCTAACTTCTACGCTACCAGAAAGACCATATAAAATATAATAATAGACAACGTGAAACAAAAATTATAAAAACATCCATGATCCCGAAACCGAAAAATATGATGAAACACTTAACCCCATGTCAAGATTTCATGTAACATGGAATTTTCAAGAGAACCATCAAAATTCGTTTATCATCAATCTAGTATTTTTTTATAATAACATGCCTTTTTATATACCATGTTCGCGCCCAACGTGGAGCATATGGATCTACACAATATGAAAATATCCACTCCGAAAGAAGAGTATATGGATCTCCGGAACGTAAAGACGTCTTGATAGATTATTTTTCACGAGAATTGATAGTCAAATAATTACTCAACCGAATGGGCATCCAGTCCTAGATTTTTAGATTTTTTTAAAAATCCGACAGATTGGAATCGAGCCTGCATTCCCCGGATTGCTATGCCCGCACGCTACCAACTACACTGCTGGGGACTTTTTTACTAACGAAATAAAATATTTTTTAAAAATCTATATTATAGATGAGGAATAAAGGTAGAGATTCTATACATCAAAGTCATAGACAAACTGATGAAACTAGTAAATTTGTCTGTTGTGAATATATTGATATAGCTATTTTCATAGATAATTTTTATTCAGCGTTAGAATGAATTTTTGTCTAAAAAGAAATACTATATTTTTTACTTATAAAATGGTGTCTACAGAAACAGAAAGCAAGACATTATTTTATTATTAATCATTCTAAATATTTAGCTAAAGAAAAAATACTCAAACGGGTACGTTATTTTAATGAGGGGTAAAAAAAATATTTGCAGAACGATAAGTTTATTTTTGTGAATATATATTTTTGATATTTTAAATATCGATTAAATAAATGTTGAATTATTGATGGTGATTATATACCTCAATTGAGGTTTAAAACCGGTGATAAGTTTCTTTTTTAAATATACTTGGATACTTTATTGGTTTTATCTAGAACAACTCTATATTCAACCAGAAACCCCCGTTGCTCGGTGATGCGGCCGGGGCTTCCCTCAAAACGTTGGTGGCAATTTACCTTCCAATCACGAAGTCAAATCAGAGAGCCTAATAATAATGGAGCATATTTTTAAATGTGAATTTAATGACACGGCGGATCATCGATTTATTGGGCCAGACATAGCCAGACTAGAAATTTAATAATAAATAATTCAATCCTTACATTAATTTATAAAGAAAATTGCTAATTGCACAGTAATGGTTAAAATCATTTTTTTTAAAATAAAATTTTACTTATTTTTCGAAAAAACTTTTTTATCTTATAGTTTACAGTAAAAAACGTGCATGTGTCTGTAGTTAATATTATTACATAAAAAATAGCTAAATATAATTTAAGAAAGTACGGTTAGCAATAAACGCTAGTCTTGTCCCATAGAATATTAATTTTATATCATTAAGAGTGATAAAAATGCAAGACTGGATGCCCGTTGGGTTAAGCAATTGCGTGACAAATATTTTAGTGAAATAAAACAAATAAATAATGTAGATCCATATGCTCTAGTTTGGGCGCAAACGTGGTATAAAAAAAGAGCAATAATTTATTTCAGTACTCCGCAACTGGTGTACCGCAACACAGTAGTATATGTAATAGTAGACGATGCTGAGTGTGCCGTGGATCATTTATCCACTATAAGAAAAACATGAGAAATGCCGAGTGTATGGCTTTTACTTGCGGTGTGCCGCGGAATATTTGAAAATCATCAAGTGTGCCGTGAAAGATAAAAAATTACGGAGCACTAATTTATTTAACCCTTTGCGCTCATCAATAGATTGTATTTTACGTCCTACCAGCTCCGCAATTTTCTAACTAAATGTATAATGTCGAGTCGGGCTCGACATAGGAGCTACGGGTAAGATATGGGATGTCGAGTCCAACTCAACATAGGAGGCCAAAGGGTTAACAATTTGACATATATAATACACAGGCAAGTTGTTATTGTAACATAACAATAAAATATTATGTCAATGAAATTTAAAAAAATCGAGGTTTCACACATTATTTATCAAAAAAATAATTTAAATAAACACAAACAGTGAATATTATAATGACATATAATAAAATGGTATAATGTTCTACTATACTTTAGATAAAGTTTAAAATTATGGCCATCAACGGGACAGTTCTGAAACTTACAGATGCTGTGTTAAAAAGAAACAAAAATATGTACCACTGGATCCTCATTGGTTGATAATCAATTCTTGTGAATAAAACTTAAATGTGTCTTCACATTGTAAATATCTATAAATTTAATTTCTGGATGAATTTATATTTACACTGTAAAAAACTAGGTATGGTAAGAAACCTAAACACTCTATTAGCCTTTCTGACATACACTAACCTGGAAAAGCCTGTGGTGTAAAGTTTAAAATAATATTTAATAATTTATTAAATTTGAAGAGTAAAAAAAGCCGTTAAATATAATTTACGATATGGAGTATAATTTTTTCTCGGGAATTCAGCACAAAAATTCCGGGAAACAGGAATTCTCGGAAATCATTCCTAAGTATTCAGTTTTAGCAACGATGGACGTCTTTGTAAATTTGTTTAGTCGTAGACGGTGTGTGAGATGTTTGTTCAATTTGTGTACACTAAGTATCCGTATAAATGATTTGCTAATGAGTATTAACTTTGCACTGAGCGCTTAAAGCTTTGAAATGAAACCTGATACTATTATTCATAATAAATGTTGTAGATTACAGCTAGCTGAGAATAATATTTATTTTAAATTAATTTTAATTATTTAATTAACATTAATAGAACTTTGATACAGCCAATAGTAATTTAAGTGGAGAGTTTGGTAAATTGTCCGCTAAACTGAAATCCGGTTAATATTAATTATAATTTGAAACAGCTCTGGGAAATCGTATTATTTCCATTATAGGTGCAGTGAACCAATTCCAGTTGGAAACTTCACAATAATAATCATTCGGATTTACCGAATGCTTTCATACACTATTCACAACAGTGGCGTGGTTTTGATACTTCTATAAATCAATTTTTTTTTGAAAAATTCTCACATTTTTAAATAATATTTATATTTATAGCGAGAGATGTTAATATTTTGTTTCCTTCGTTGTAGTTTAACATATTAACTGTGAAAAGCAAAAAGGAAATAGCCCTCAGAGTTTTAAAAATAGCTATTTTTCGATATATACAATGTATGCAACTAAATACACGTTCTATCAAAATGGTGAAAGCTACATGTACCAGATTATAACCTAGACTTAGCTAAGAAGTTTAAGAAAAGTATCTTCTGTCAAAGTTGCAGCCAGGAAAAAGGATTTCCACCCCACCAGGCCAATTGGTTTCTTTATATCACATATTGAATTCATACCAGATTGAGTAAATAAAAAATCAATTTAAGTCTTCAAGCACTTCAAGATTATGTGTATTTGATATTTTGACTTTAGTCTAAAATCTTTAAATGAACGTTTTTATGCCTCCTGTATAAATTTTTCTTTGTGGGTTATGCTCCTTTTCCGCTCTACGTTCGATATAATTAAATCATTTCACGAAATAAGTGACTCCATTTCTACGTCCAACTAAATTAAAGATTAATATAATAAGAATAAAAGCTTATAAATATACATTGATTGTATCTTATCTTTGTAGTATATATCTTGTCAGCAAACTCTAATTATTTATTGTTTTCATTTTATTTATTGTTGTGTTGTAAACTGCGTTGTATCTATACAAAATATACGTTTTAATCCATCATGTCAAAACTTTTGAATCTATAATAGTTCTATATAAATTTCAAAAGCTCCGCATAACAATCATCTTTGCCAAAGCTGATAAACTGCATTTCCATGGTGGTTAACGCGCTCGATTAAAAAAAAATCAACTATGTACGTTACTGAATGAAGTATCTAGTGAATGTCATTAGGAGAATGCAATATACTTCCCGAATGTTCAATGCAAAATCACGATACCCCATCCTATGGAACACACACTTTTCTGAGTCATCTTCGTTGATTATTTTTGAGGGTTGAAATAGCGACCGGAATTGATCCCTTTATCGATATAACGTGTATTCACTAAATTCTCTTAATAGCGATTGTATCATTTGTATAGAAATAGATTTTGTAGAAACACGTTCATTTTATACTTAAGCTTTCCATTCTCCCCTATTTAATGACAAACCAATGAATAATAACGACGAATTACAGACACATAGAGCTTTTATATTATTCCCTTTTTAATTTGACTAATTACGATCCATTAGCTTATTGACACTATGAAATAACTATAATTTTATATACTTACAATATTTATAGTAAAGAAGTATTATATTTTTTGAATATATCTGTTTTCATTCGGTGTCAAATCAAAAATCGGTTCTTATTAAACGTCGGTTTTGGAAAAAAATAATAATAATACCATTATTGCTTCCGAACGTGAAGCATGTGGATCTATAATACATAAATTAAAGCTATCCATCCACGCAAAAAGACGAGTATATAGATTTCCGCAATATAAACACGTCTTGACAGGTTATTTTTCACAATAATTTTTTGTCAGATAATTACTCAACCCAATACACCTGCATTTTCGGATTTTTAAAATCCGACAGATGGGGAACCAAACCTGCATTCTCAGGATTACTAGGTGCATATGCCACCAAAAACTATACTATCATATAATATTTCCATAGTATAATATTACATAATATAAATCGTCCTCTGCTAGCATGATACTTCATACTTAAGATGGTTCGATTTATTTGTGTTGATATGTGCTCATATTTATAATTTAAAATACATGTTTGGCCGGCGGTACGATATTAGAATGACAGCAGTAAAGCGTCGGCAATAGAGATGCAAAATAGCTATAAATAGGTGAGTAAGCAAGATGTTGTGGCGACAATGTGTTGTTTCGCTGCCAGAAATGTTCACTTACTTACTCACCCATTTAAAGCTATTTTGCATGTCTATTACCGATCCTTTGCTGCTGTCATTCTGCCGTCGCGGCATCTATCGTAGTCTTGGCCCTAGCTTATAACAAATAACATACATAGACAAAATGTTACACAGCTTGAGATTTCCTAGATACAGCACAAATAAGCTATATGTGGTTCATAATTTATTCATAGAAGTCTAGTTGACATGTTTGTTGATCTTTGGATTATAAGTGTCTAATTTTTAATTTGTCTTACTTCGCCATAGATGGATTTGACACAAATCTAAATGATTCAAATTTTTCTTGCTACATACTCACTTTAAAAAAAATTAAGAATAATGTTTATACAAGCACTACATGCTTTCAAAATAGGCGATCGTTTGCGATAAATGTAGGGTTTTAGTTATATTTTTTGCGCGAAGTCGTCAGTGGCTGGAGTCTCAATATATCAACTTGTAAATATATCTTGTTTTTTTAATTCCAGAATGAAATCCAAATAAATTATTCGATTCTAGATAGCCTAGAATTTAACGAAGGATAGTTTTGTAGCTTTTAAAATTTTGCAAAATCTTACGGCGAACGAGAAGGTCTTTTCTCGACAAGGCTAGATATCA
>JAGVSQ010010354.1:2363-12973 GCA_022683975.1 Rhyacophila evoluta
AATCAAATGGGTTTACTGAAATACTAATATTTTAACTGCATTTATATTTTAATATAATAAAATAAATGTTTACCATAGAAAATTGTACTACAGCTTTTACGTGTTTCAAAGCTTTAA
Source organism: Rhyacophila evoluta (assembly GCA_022683975.1). Classification (NCBI taxonomy): domain Eukaryota; kingdom Metazoa; phylum Arthropoda; class Insecta; order Trichoptera; family Rhyacophilidae; genus Rhyacophila; species Rhyacophila evoluta. The sequence continues at coordinate 2,481 of JAGVSQ010010354.1, forward strand.
TATATTGTATAATAAACAAAAATATCTGTGAGTGTGTTTCATGGTTTTTAAGTGTCACTCGAGTAGAGATAGTGTTTTTATACTTCATACACTAAGGTTTGAAAGAAGATCTTTAGATAAATTCTGGAGACACAGTGATAAAACTTTGTTTTCCATCAATAGACAATATATCACAGCCACTCTTATAAGAGTAACGTTGCTATGATGAATCTGGTTAGGTTACGTATTACGGATGCCCAAAGAGTCTTCGTCTGACTTGTATATTATATGCTTGGTTTTAGCATCTCAAGCTACATGAAAACCACGAACACAGAAAATATACACAAAGATTCTGGTATAATTAAGGAGCACGCAGGGATACTCGGAGTTGATGTTTAGTGTCCACAAGTTGCGGTGGAAATGGAAGAAGAATACTTGTGAGGGATATTGTAATTTCTCATAATATTAATGCTCAATGTAAGTTTTAACACTTACAAAGTTTTATTTGAAGATCTTTTCTTTACTACCAATTTATTGAAATCATGGCCTACAAGTAATTTGTCTTTTCTCCGACCTTTGAAGCTTTTCTATTGTTCTATCATCCAGTTTAAGATACAAATTCGATTATTAAATATAAATCTATATAAGCAATTCAAATGAATGTATATTTTTATCCAGTTGAGAATTGTAATATTATTTATATAAGAGCTCAAATCATACAAAACGTAATTTTATATTCAAATTGAGAACAATTTGTAAATACAGCAAAAATAATCACGTTGTATTTTTAATACAATGATAACATTATATTAATCTGACATAATGAAATTCGATAGAGTTAGCTTTCGCGGGAAGCTTTCACGCGATTTATACTGATGGAAAATTACTCAGCGATTACACGAAGCCTTACCAAAGCTGGGCAGGCTACATGTATAGTATGATTTCGCTTTGTGAATAAGCTGGCTCTGTTGTATATTGGCTTGCAGTGACTAATTATGATTTACTTCGTATATATAATGCATTAAATTAACTGCAAAACCTATTTGAAGTTTGCTGTGATCAAATCTCTGAGAATTATGGTTGAATAAAGTTTATAGATAATTTAATTAAAGCATATTTCTTGAACAACTATTGATATATTGCGTTCAATATTTGCACTGGAATAATTGCATTACACAATATTATATATAGATTTAATTAACCTGGAGTTATACAAAGTATTTATCAGAATCGCTTTGAATATGGTTTGTATCATAAAGCTCGTTGGTTGAATTGATCAGTGGCTTAACTAACGAAGAGCATTTAAAGAACATGTTACAGGCGCACGAATTATCGGGAAAAGAGTCATTGGTGCAAATTAAAATCTTAATTAGCTCGAGATTTAAAAACTAAAAAATAAACGAAAATTGAAAAACCTTCATTTTCATAAAAAAGTAAATTTTTTGAGAGCATGAGAGCTAAAAAGATAAACGAGAATCTATGCAATGGTTTTTCTTGCTCCAGGGTGCTGAATATTTAGCTGCGCCACTTTAATTGATGTAAATACTTTATCTTTTTATTGTGAATAAACATAAAAAAGGTTTAGTTTTTTATTTTTGAATCAATTGAATCACTAGTTGCTATATTTCAAAAGACTGAATTTTTTGAATCCCGCAATTGTTAAATACTTAAAAAATAAAGGATGGCTGGATATCCAATAATTAAGAAATTGGGAAAAATAGTGTCAACATAAGTTAACACGTTTCAAAGAATCATATACTCCATTTATGGAGTTACCATCATTATATTAAAAAAGAAATGCATATATTTTAATAATCGTTGAAAATACTCCATTTTTAATCAACCATATTAATTGTTTCTTATAATTATTTCTGTAAAACGTTATATCTATAATTCTTTTTTGTGAAAGTGAAGGAGGAAAACATCTGGCAACATTTTTTAATATGATATATTTAATTTATGACAGTAAAAATGGTTGTAAATTTTGTCGATAGACGATATATTATATTATTTGATCGATAATATGTTATTTTAAGATAAAATTTTATTTGAGAGGTTGTGAAATATTATAGAAAATATATTATGAATTAATACTTTACTTAACTTTTTCATCGATACATTGTGACGTATGTATAAATATATATCTAACCACTTATTAAAAAACTTGACTAATATGTGTTTAAGCTCGTAAGAGAAAAAATATTGATAATAATTTACTCAGCATAGATCATGGATCGTTAACTGGCAGCATGCAAGGCATATGGGACTTCTTAAATTTTGTTTAACTCCCTAAATAATTTACTCTTATTATCTGTAATACTATTTATAGGTCAACTGTGTTATGTTAAACTTATAGCTTGGTAACATACCTTTGCAGAATAACAGTATCGACTCCAAAAATAAAGTATATTAATTATATCATTCAAATGTGAAGATATGCCTTGACAGTTTTTTTCGCGTGAATTTGCTTCATATTTCAATTGATTGACTATATTTTGATGTTGTTACATAAGATACGGGCCATGATCATACTTTTATTCAACATCTAACAAGGATGAAGGGTTCTTGTACGCTTCAACATTATACATCATCGCCCATGACCACCGAGTGACTAAAAAAAATGTATGAAGCCGAGTATTGAACTGAACGGAATGAATAAAATTGATTATAATGAATAAAAAATGGGTTTGAATCTATTCTATACAAATTTGGGTAACAAAAATTAGCAAAATATAAGTTTTGTGGTTTGTATCTAATAGTTTTTAGTAGTACTACGCTGTATATGAAAAATGTCGTATATCATTTTTTCTTTCTCCAAATCACTTCTTATGTTAAGCATAAATTACAAGTACGTTACTTTTGCATCATATGTGAGCATAATTTATTTCCATATAATATATCGATGAATAAATACCTGACGGTTTTCAGGACGCGGAAATTTTGACGATAAAATGAAAAAAACATGCAAGATATAGGTTCTCCAGAAGCATATAATATATATGTAATACGATAGATAGGTTTCTAGTAAAAATGTTGTTGACCTCTTGCTTAATTAAGCAAACATCTCTCTCGAGGAGCCATAATTAGTTAACTAGAATGTTTATTCAACTTGTTTCAGTGTAGTACACGTGTCAGCGATAATAATAGTGTCTGGATGCTTATTCACTTTTTAGATGCTCTCATTTTACGTAACGACTTATTGAGAACTACACCCACATGCTTTCAAAAGCTTATTTTGCGTGAGGAAACTTCTTGAAAAACTATGTGTAAATAATAATTACGTAACTATTAAAAGTGTCATCGCTAGAAAATATATTAAAGTAAAACCTCTATATATCGGACAAAATATCTATTGTATAAAGAAGTAAAAGTGCAAAATGGAAAATAGTTTTATGAATCTGTTTATTGGAAAAGATGCAGATACAGATTTAGAATGGTTAGAAATTCCTTATTTATATAAAACAATACAATATAATGCTGTAGAAGAATTAGCCGAAGTATATTTTTTACAGTGGCTAGAAGAAAGTGACCCTGAGTATCACATACTAAACGTAAAACAGCATATGAAGTTATACATTTTTGAAAAGATGTCTTAGTAAGTTTTTGAAACATTTTCGTAATTTTAAACAGTAAAAGAACACCATTCTTCGAAAATGAAAACCAAACATGATACTTTTGTTTAAACTTAACTGATCTTGTACCGTACCATTTTGTTTTCATATAATAATATGTATATATATATATAAAAAATGCATTAAAAAAACCGATTTTTTTAAAGCGGACTTGGTATTAATGTACACCTTTTCACTCGCATAAGTCCGTAATACTGTGTTATCTTATTCAATCACTCCACACCTTTTACAGTAGAATAACATGATATAAACGTAAAATAAACTGAATAAATCAAAGATAAAGTATGGTTTATGGGATTGTATACACAAGAAGTTCTTAGAATAGTTAAAGATAGTTTTATAGCGTACCTTTCTTCCAATCCACAAACGATGTATATATGTTTAGCAGTCAAAGACTTAAAAAATATGACGTTGCTTGGTAAACGCGCTTTAATCGGAGGTAGAATATTCTAATGTGCATCAGATATTTAAATATTTATAAAATTAAAGACTGCATGGTCTTATAATTAAGAGATTGACCAAACCGATTCTCGTAAACATCTGTATCTTCTGAAATTACTTGTAACTTTGGTCATGATTTTATTATAGCAAAGTTCCTGCCACAAATTTCCAGTTACATTTTTTGATTCAGTTATAATATCATATATTTTTTTTAATATACTATTACATATTATTAGATAAACACCATTTTAACATCTATTCAGAGCTCTTATAAATAATATTTCTGTTGGATTAAATGTTTTAACAGAAATTTTAACAGAGCTAGTAGATTTTAGTTTAAAATCGTAAAATAATTATCTGAAGAAATTATGGTCACTCAACAGGTTTCAGTAATATTGCAGTAAGCTTTCTAAGTGCATTGGTTAAGCGGACTTAGGTAAACAGAAGTACATAAGTACCCATCACATCTTGAAAGTTTTTCTCTAAATAATATTAACTTATACAAACTCGACGAGAAAGCTTTATATATATTAAAAGAAAGCTTTAAGCTATACGTGTAGTTGCATTTTTTTTATTTGACGAATTTAAATATTGCGTATTTTTATATTTAGATTTTAAATACTTATTATACGTGAACATTTTTGTTTGTAGATATCACAACTATTTAATAAAATAATAATGAAGCACTTTTAACTACAATAATATGTTTAACTGTTATATTGTTATTCGAGAACTCACGGGTATATAATTTAACAAATAGTTTGTGTTACGTTGCGGTTGGTTTCAAATAATTGATCACAAGATGTGCGTATCTTTTAATAATAAATGAGCAATAAATCATCAAGCATGAATTTTATGCGGAGTTTGCAGCAGACTTTTAATAGTTTGCGGCTTACTCAATCAGGAATTTTATGAGTTTTAAAACGCGTCTTCATTTTTGATTAATATACATACGTCCTTATGTATCGATGGAGTAACGTGAAAGAATATGATACATTTACTATTGTTTTTACTGAACAACACTATTAAATTTGTGTCTGAAAAATATGGCTAATTTATTTGAAAATACGAATGTGAGATTGTTTATTTTATTAAATGTTTTCATGACGATACATTAAGCAGTTACAAGAAATTTAAAAAGCTATATTAACAGAAAAGTATGTTATATTAATACCGACGAAAGGCCAAAGGAAAAGATATTAAACATAATATGATTACAAATAATGTGTAAGTTCAGTTTTAAATGAGAAAATGAGTTAAAAGTGAACATTTTAATATTGATTCAAAAGTTACACGTAGTAATACATTTTAAAAAGCACTATTATTTTATAGACTAAAGGAAAAAAAAATAAGTACTTCATCAAAACAAAAAGAATTTGTTGAAAAATAAACTGGTTTGATCATGTTTTAGCTATTATTTGATTAAGTACAGTGAAGCTTAAAATGGTTTTGTAAATGTAAAAAAACAATTAAATCTAAAAACAAAAGATAAAATTACAATATAACAGAACACCCGGAAATAACTTTTATTTTCGCAAGAACGAGTTGTTGATTTAATCAAGCAAGTAATACGATACTAAACATAAAACACACGTAATATATATATAATGAAAAGATTAAAGCTTCATATATTATATAGTATAATTTATATGAGTGTTTTAAATCTACTGTGTGTTAAATGATATTGTCTATTATATATCTATACTACTGGGAAAACGAAATAAAAGATTTTAAAAATCAATACATTAGCAAATGAAAGAGAAGTAAATATGAAATTCTTTTTTTTTCTTGTCAGACTCTCAAGTAATATGTGGCCATATGCCAGCACACACTGCCTTCAAGAAACCATGTCACCCTCCGCAGACTTTAAACTCTTAAAGAATAGGCAGCTAGTTTGAGACTTTCTCGAGACATTCGCAATACTGATCGAGCCGAAAATTGGTGCCGTCATACAGCGAGCGTGATGATTTCTTCAAATAAATTACTTGACCAAATAAGACTAAATTTTTTCAATTAGCTTTTTTTCTCATTATATTTCTTTTAACTTCAGCACACTTGAGTGCATGGCAACCAAGACCTTGAGTAATTTATTTTTACATCCGGGACATTCCCGTAAAATAAAAAAAGATCACTTCTTGATGTCAGAGCTTTCAGATACGCCTGATTAAGACTAGGTGTAAGGACGGGGCGGGTGGATAGTGGGCACATTAAGTAGGTCCAGCGTCGCAGCTTAATTCTTTTAATAATGTGAGGCTGCACGGTTTGTTCGCTTATATCCTATACTAGACTATAGACACCAGGGTATATTTTATATCATATTATTATTTTTATAATACAAACCTTAATTGTGCTTTTTTGATAGTCAACTTTCATATAATAAATATGTCTTAATCCTTGAAATATTATTGTTGCTGATCACGTATATTCGTCATATACAATATATACACGAAATCGTTATATCCCAGTTAAATATGTTCATCAAATATAAGATGAATTTCAAAATACGTCATTCTAACAGAATTATAGATAATATTACGAAATCAACTTTGACTGGACAACAGTGATTTAAAAAGAATTAATATACCTTTATCCCTTAGAATATATAATGAAAACTACCTATTAAAAACAAAGTATTTTTTTGTTACAGTTCGAGGAAGAGCGTCTCCATATCAAGGCATATCTGGTGCAGGAGGTGCAGGAAACTGGAAAAATACAAGCGGATCGGGTCCCAATGAGTCAGGATCCAGGCGAGCTAGCAGCAGTGTGAGCCAGGTGAGAATTTCTACGCGAAATAATTTATTCGTTTTATCCAAGACGATAGAGAAATATTCACAAGCAAACTAAAATAGAAAGTAAATTTATATCAAACTTTAAAAATATATATTTTTACCATGTCTATTTGAATTAATTATTCTTATGCGGAATGGTTAATGTGTGATGCCTTCTATCATACTCCAGCCGGATGGCATTATTCTAGATTAAAAACATATTCTTTAACTTCAAATACATCTAGTAGTTAGTACCCGATGGTCTTTTAAGATTGTTGAATCATATCAGTCAGAAGAAATGGAAAGTAAGAGGTATCCACAGCATATGCACCAGACATTTCCAGTGCCCCTGCATGACTTGTAAAATTAAATATATCTGATTTACTCTCAAAGTCAAACAAGCCAGTATTAAGCGGAGGCATCTATTATATTTTAAAAGCTCGATAAATGCTTTTGCTAAGTCTACGTGACTATTAGGGTATTGTTAGACACCACGCAATGGCCGTGTGCTCCACATAGCAAGCGAATGTAAAGAAAAAAGAAAGAGGACACTCTCTTAGTATTATTTATATACTCGTTCAATATATATGATTTATATTAGAATTTTGAAGTTCAAATATGATTTACTAGTCTAATAATCATGTATCTTAAAATATATTGTATGTATTATATATATCGATTTTAGAAAAAAAGGACGTAACTCACACAGATTTTTTTTTACAGGAGGCACAAAAAACGTTTATTTAATGGTTTTGAGTAAAAATGAAAATATTAAATCGATACATCTTTAAAGTGCATGTTAACTGAAACTGATGTCTTATTTACCCATTATTAATTTAATAAGTTATTTAAGAAAAAAAACAGTAAAATTCATGATGTGAAAGCTCTTTTTTCCTAGTCGAAAATTTCACTGTCCGTTATGTCTCCCCGGTGGCGTAGTTCGTAGCCTGCGTACCTAGCAATCCGGAAAATGCGGGTGCGATTCCCCATCTGCCGGATTTTAAAAATCCAAAAATGCAGACTCAATGCACACTAGGTTGAGCAGTTGTCTGACAAAAAATTCTCGCGAAAGTAATTCTGTCAAGACGTTTTCACATATCCTCCATTTTAATAGTGGATATTATCACGCTGTGTAGATCCATTTATTCAAACTTAAAAAGCAAATTTAGGCACTAATTTGAGACTTTCAATTTACATCCTTTTGACAGAATGTGTACTAAGCTGTATTTATTGTGATTGTTGAATAAAAGCTATTTTTTAAAAACCGAGACTTAGGTCCTTTTTTCTTTTATAGAGTCGATAAAAAATATACACCGCGTCGTTATTTATTTAAAATGTATTGAGTAATTTATTTCCCGTATGACTTTTTCGGAACTTTAACCTCTTTGCGAGTGGTAGAGTTAACCTTTAAATGCTAAGTAACCTTTAGCCGTAAGACCCGAATAATGACATTAGCACGAAAAACACATTCGAATAAAATTCCCTTAGCTTAACGACTTAATGTCTAAGAAATAGGCCTATGTCACGCCAGTACAGTTGTAAATTATTGGTAGGTTATTGTATTGAATTAAATAAAATTAGGTACCCAACGTGTTATCAGACACGATAAAAACATCCAAAAGAGGCTATTTTAGGATGCTACTCTAAAAACTGGCATAAGAGAAACTTTTTAGTACATAACGACTAAGTTAACTTGAGCTTTAGCACATTATGATATTAAAAAAATATTACTATAGCAATAATGTTTACTTTTAAGGAAATTGCAACATTATTTGAGTATTGCTCGAGCTCTTTTTCATAACCGTTTTTTTATACGTAATTTTTTTACATCGAGTAAATTTGCACTCGTTATGGTAGCAAGTATAATTTTTAAAATATAGTTATTTAAACGAAATTTGTATAATAATGTAAATACATTTTAAGTACACGAGTGAAATTCACTACACCTGCTTAAGATTTTTAATAAATTAAACGGTACAAGACTAGATGCCTAATTATCCAATTATACAAGAGACTATCAATTAGCTATCAAATAATGCGTGTAAAAATATCTATAAATCTAAATTTTGACAGTGTGAAAATCTCTATGGTCCACTTTCAGATCAAATATTTAATAAATATGCCCTTATGCGTGGTCTAATCGAAAATTCCGCTATTTTGGCTAATACTGATTTCTGTAAAAAAAATCTGTTTTTAAAGTGCAAAACCTGTCAGTAGTGATACTAATACAGAAAGCAATGTTATGTTTAACGAAATTGCCCCGGATATTGATATTTTCCATTTAAATGAGACTGGTTTTATATTGTTTTATAAATTTGTAAAATAGAATATGTCTAAGGAGGCTTTCTTCATTTTCTTTTTTTTTGAATTCTTTCTTTACATTTATTACTTTGTATTTTAAATTTTGTTAAACTAAACTTCGACAACGTAGTGGTAGCGTGCACCTCTAGCAATCTGCCGAATGCGGTTTCAATTCCCCATCTGTCGGATTAAAAAAAATCCAAAAATGCAGGACTGGATGTCTATTGGGTCGAGCAATTGTTTGACGAACAATTCTCGTGAAAAATAATCTGTCGAAACGTCTTCAAATTGCAGAGATCTATATAATCCACTTTCGGAATGGATATCTTTACACTGTACAGATCCATATGGTATAAAAAAACTAATTTTATTATTAAACTTTTTTATTTTAGTTAAATGTTTATTTAGCATAATACGTTTATGTTCTTTTGTGATTTATTCTATGTTAGCAGTGGTTTGAATTAATAATTTTTAATATTCGGAATGTATTATATATAATTCAATAAAAAAGCTTTCTCACAAAAAAAGATATATTACATTCGTTGATATAACACAAAGCTTTTTTTTGAAATTCAGCTGGTTAGTAAGTATCTCATTTGGAAATCTTATTTATTTTGTTTTTTAAAACTGCTTTTAAAGTCGAAAGCTGAGAATACCTTTGGCGTCCCACGTGGCATATTGAATTTCTTAGCTTTGCTGTCTGTTAGCCGGTACAAAATTTAATTCCGCCTGCGTTACTTACAAAGATTGAATATCTTCGCAGGAAGAGAGACGTTGAAGGATTATTTTGTTAATTTATTTTGAAAAAGCAAATACAAAGTCGTGGTGAACGTAGATTAAAAGCGCGCTTTGTTAACTTTATTAAAATAAAAAGCTCAGGAAAGCTGTACTGAGTATTCGTAACAAGTTTTTCATTCCACAAACCTCCGTAGAAGAAATACGGAAAAATACAATTTTAAACGTATTTTGTACAATAATAATGATAAATGATAATATTTAAACACATTTCAGGTCTTATCCTTTTGTTGCTAACTCATCTACAATAGATACGTGAAATCAGTTTTGATTTCATGACTAAAAAGATCTTTGATTTACTTTAATTTTAACTGTTTTTTTCTGGAATAAATTTCTCGTAAGTTTATTATTGTGAAAACCATGACGAAAACTGAAAAAATGAACTGGCCATATTAAATAAATTAGTGCACAATTGAGGGATGTATTAAAAAACTAGAGAAGCCACAAAAGTTTGATTAGGAGATAATAAACATAGTCTCGTTTTCTCTAATCTCAAATCAAGACCACCCAAAATCAGCATATGTAACATTAGAGTGAAAGTATCAGATAAAGTCACGTACCTTGGCATGTTGTTAGA
>JAGVSQ010010355.1:0-12973 GCA_022683975.1 Rhyacophila evoluta
TTATAAAACAAGTTGAATGTTACCGACGAGCACAAAAATGTGCACACCACCGCAATATACGGTTTCTAAAACGCACAAGTTTGTGCGCCCCGTAAGCCATGTGTTAAAATTCTGTAAAAATATAAGACGCGCAAGTAATGAAAACAAATATGTATATGCTAAACGCAATATGTTACATGTACATACAACACCTTGGTCTTAAAAGATTGTAAATTATATATTATATGAGCACTTATATCATTCGATTTCACCGCCACTTGTGTAATATATAATAATTATATAAAATATTAAATTAAATTCGCCAGCAGTGTTTTTATTTTATATGGTAAATAATTGTATAATTACCTGTCGTAGTCGGCTTTGCAGTAAAGTTTGTCGTTCTTTGTGTAGCAAGTATTATGGAGAGAAACACCGCAGGCAGAGCATGCCAGACATCTCTCGTGCCAAGAGAGATCGCCAACTCTCAATAGATAGCGGTCGTGTATACTTCTACCGCACCCACCGCACCATTCACATGAGTTTTCTCTTTTTACAGATCCTGTGAGACAGAAAACCCATGATCAGTACTGCTGTAATGGTCTAAAATTATTTGTTTTCTTTTATGTTTATTACAAGTGTGTTTATAACATATTTTTATAAATCATAGTTCATATTTGTTCAATTAAAACAATAAAATACTCGCAAAACAATCTTATATCAAGTAAAGAAGTCGTGTTGCTTCTATAAATGATGGGTTTAAGAATATGTATCCTTCAAGCAAATTACCGCAGTGATATTTTCGAATAAGTAAAACTAAAAATATCCCCGGTAGCGTAAAGATTACCGTGAGCGCCTTGCATCCCGGGAATGAGAGTTCGATTCCCTCATTTGCTGAATTTTAAAAAATCTGAGAGTGCGGAACTAATGCCCAACGTATTAAGCAGTTATCTGACAACTAATTCTCGTGAAAAATATTCTGTCTTCAAATTCCAGAGATCCACATACTGCAAACACCCACACTCGGAGCGGGCATTTTTACACTTTGCAGATCCATACGATCCACTTTCAGAGCGAAAATGGTAAAAGAAAAAACAGTATATTTTTGTTTCAGAGATATAAAAATTAGCTGAAGTAATGAAAAAAAATCAAATTAAATTAATGCATATAATTTTAAGCTACAATCTGAATAATTTACATGTTTTTTTTTATTACGCGTCATAAGAGTGAAATTTGCGCCACGCAAATATCAGTATTGTGCACCGCAAAAGGGCTTCTGAATATTTTGGGTATCTCTTTATTTTTATTTTATCTCTCTATTTTTATAAGAAAAGTGACAAAAATCGTCTGCATGTTCTATTTGCATAATGAAAACAGGTTTATTATAAAAATTTAAGATACTTGTGAATCGGTTATAACTTTTAAAATGTCTCACTAAGTAAATTTTGTAGAAATATTTCAGCATTTTCATAGGTTAGACGAAAGATTCTAGTCTACATTTATAATGCGAGACACCCAAATTAAAGTTTATTAAAGGTTTCTTCTGATGATCTTTGTATCTATATGATTAATTAAATTAACAATAAAATGTATGTTGTATAAAAAATGATCTTCCAGGTAGCGTAGTAGTTAGCGTACGCGCTTACTAATCCGGAGAATGCGGGTTCGATTTCCACATCTGTTAGATTTTCCATAATCCAAAAATACAGGATTAGATGCCCATTGAGTTGAGAAATTATTTGACAAACAATTCACGTAAAAAATAATCTGTTACGACGTCTTCGCGTTACGGAGATCCATATACTCCACTTTCAGAGTGAATATCTTCACACTGTGTAGGTCTATATGCCCTACTTTAGGAGCAAACATGGCATAAGAAGAAGACGAAGAAGAAAAAATGATTAATAGACATTTCATCCATGAGTTTGTAAAGTCTTTCATATCTTGCTAAAATGGGGCAGATGCTCTATATTGAATTTATCGTGTAATTGCATATAAATAAAAATACAAACTAATATTTGATAAAATATTTATAACGTTCTGTTCAAAATACATTTAATAATTTGTGAAACATTGAAAGTTTGTTAGAATTTAAGTTTTCAAAAAGTTTTGTGGTAACAGCGATGAATGCATTGCAAATATATTTCAAATAAGTGGAAGCTTTGAGCGCAAATGACGGTTTTGACAATATTCTACAGTGGTTGGGAAAGAGGTATTCATCCAACAGTGAATTCATGATGGTATTGTATATTTTCAGTAGCAAAAATGGTGTTCTTCTGCAATCAGACCTATATAATATTTGTAAAACAGTATGTAAAACTTATTTAAATTACACTGAGTCGTTAGGTGATATAATACTTTTATAATTAATTAAGACCGGATTTATCGTACTGACAAAATAAATAACTTATATACATTTTACGTGATGTAATAAATCTTTTCTGTATTTAATTATATTGAATATATTGAAAGGCCAAATTGTTTTATACCACTTCCAATACTGAATGAAGTTACCTTTTATAATTTACCGCAATTTATACTAACTCTGTGTCAATTACTAACTTTAAACATTCAAGTAGTTACCAATATTATTGTCTACTCGAAAGCTTGAAGAAAGTTGATTTAAAAAGACAAAAGTAGAGCATTCATATTAAATATGAGTATATCATTATTTTCGAATCTGGCTTCTCAGATAATTTTAAGTAAATAATATTTATTATCTAGAATTATAGACGACAGTATTAATTATTCATATATTTACTGTAGATCTATGTATAATATATATGATGAGTCATAATATTGAAATGGTTTTGGTAAATTTAAAATATGGCAATATTGTACAAATATTACACTGAATTAGAATTACGGATACGATATGCGATTTTTGTTAACGTACTATATTAAATATATTAAATATTAAAAATTCGAAAATGCAAGACTGGACTCCTCTTTCGGAGTGGATATCTTCACAATGCGTAGATCCATATGCTCCACGTTAGGAGCGAACATGGTATAAAAAAAAAACTATATTAATCTGTCCACAAACCTTCTGTGCGACGGATCGTTGGTTAAAATTTGAAAAGCCGTAATTATAATATATTGGCATAAATAAACAATTTTTGATTGTTAACCAAATACAATAATAACATAGCTAGGAATCGTGTAGAAGGATAAGACATTTGTAGGTGTAGAAGGATAAGATGTTTGTAAAATAAAAGCGTCAAGTTTCAATGCGATTGATGTAATTTATCAAAATGTATACAAATTAATTTGATAAAATAAGATATTGTATATTCACCAGAGGATCCATTGCACGGTAAAGTCGGCGGAGCGCCGGTGTCATGAAGAAGCCCTGGCGTCAAATTCGGGTAAAACTCTAACATTTTATCCCAATTTTAGTACCGTTTCATACAAATCCGTATTTTTTCAGCACTATACGCGTGGTATAAAATATCGTATTCGATAGATTTATTTCTTAACATCACTTGCTAGTATCAAAATAATTGTTCATATAATTACAAAAATACCCATCGATTTAATAGTCAAATTTTCACTAAGTTTAGCTAATACACAGAGTATTAATTAAGTAGCAGATGCAAAGCATTAAAAGAGAATTACCAAAAACGTTAATCTATTTAATTTTCAAATCGTTTATTATATTTTTTAAAAGAACTTTTTTTTAAAAATTATTTCGCGTTTCTTGTGGTCTCAATTTTGTGTCGGTAATATAATACAAATGCACTGTTAGTTATTTATATTATTTATTATTATTTGACGAACTGTTTAGTTTAAAATGAATGTGTTTTAAGTTGGTGATTTTACAGGAGGACTTTCTCTCGTCGAGTGACAAACGTTCATTGCAGAGTTGTCATCCGTCGGCTTTGCATAAATTGGTTTTCTAGGTGGAGAATTGGACATAAAGGGCGGGAGACTGTCTGATAGGAGGGATCGATCCTGCGCAATAGGAGGGTTCCGGCCCCGCCTTGTGGCGCGGGAGTGGGAAAAGTATGGGTTTACGAAACAGCTCTACGTGCTCGGAGCTCATACTTCTTCCAAACCTCTTGCCGAGCGCTCTTACTATCATGCGATAATCACTTCTACGCCGTAGAGCGCTATAAGCACAAGAGCTTTATTTCAATTATATCTGTTTTCATTATAAAATTAAATACAACAACAAACAGTGAAAAATAGTAAAATTAAAATTCGATTTGCCTGTTCAAATCATTTAGAAATAAAATATACACAAATAATCATCATACCTTAGCTAATACACTTTTCATATATTTTGTATGAAGTATTGCTTCAATTGTTGTGTGCACTAAATACAGTAGAACCTCGATATAATGCGGGACTAATAGTTGTCAATTGAAACCAGCAACCGGTCTCCCAAATACACTTTTTTTTTAAAAAATGAATGGCACAATAAAAGCCCATAAAGTTTCAAGAAAAAAATAAGTTTTTTTGTACCTTTAAAGTTTGCTATTTTTTTATGATCAATTTTTTAAAACTAAGAAAATACCAGTCAAATAAATAAATAGTTGAATCTGATTATCTCACAAATAGTCATTGCATGCTATTGGACATTGAGATATGATCTCATATCCGATACATTTTGAGCTTGTTGTGTCATCTACCTCACTGCTTCAGATCTATCCACATTTTCCAAGACCATAAATCATCTGTTATTTCAGTTTCAGTCATGAAATGATAAACAGGGTTACCTTCATCTCCTTCAGACCATTGAAAATATTTTATTTGGCAAATTATTCGTTAGTACAATTCTCTAGTGTCCTTCAGAAATCAGGAACTTTTTACCCTTCTAAATCTATGTGTGTAGCCATCAAAAAAATTCTTCCAACCATTTTCCAATGTTTGCACTTTCACACATTTATGGATATTTTGTCCATTATATCCGAAGTTTGTTACATCGAGGTTTTACTGTAGTCGATTTATAAATCAATAGGGCAAAAAAATAATTTATTATCTTATCGCAGGTAAATGACGTATTGCTTGTATTATAGGAACGTTATAATTACATAAAATTCTCGAACATTATGTTGGTTTTAGTTCATTTTATACACAATTTTTATGTTGAGTAACATATTAGTTTTACAATGAATATAATTGAGAAGCATATGTCCAAAGTAAACTATTTTACGAGAGGTACACATTATGGAAGATGGCACTTCGCAAAATTATCTCGCTATTCGAATAGAGATTGCTAGAGCAACCTTCAATTCAATGCGAAAAGTCTGGGACTCCAAAAGCCAAATGTCGCCTATTTAATGCATGCATTCTGTCAATGCTGCTCTACGGTTGTGAAACGTGACAAAACAACCGTATTTTAAGATTTGAAAACAGGTCCCTGCGGCGGATTCTGAGGATACGGTGGTATGACTTCGTTTGAAACGAAAAGATATGAGGACGAACCATGAAGCCACTTATCACTGATAGAGTGAATCCGCGACGCTCGACCTGGCTAGGCCACAGATTGTGAATGCCTCAAGAGAGTCTGAACCTGATCTACATATTCTTTAGGCTGACCGGTAGTCGGCATCCTGCAAGGCCGCTAAATACAATCTATAGCATGTAGAGTTACAGAGTGCAGGTATGACCTGGGAGGACGCAAGAATATTGAAGGGCGACAGGGATTCTTAGAGGCGGCACGTGGTGTCCATGGTGATATGGAAGAAGAAGATTTTTTTGTATAAAATAATCATATATTTGTGTTTTTATTTAACAATCATATTTTACATAGCTAAATACACGTTCTGTTAAAAGGAATCAAGCCGCAAATGCTGAATTATTATCGAAATTTAGCTTTAAAGTTTGAAAAACGAAGGACATACCAAATTTGCGCTGAGAAAAATAGAATAAAAACCCGTTTACAACATTATTGTGCTGTGAGGGCTAATACCTTTTGGCTAAACAGGGTTGATATGTTCCACTTGTGGAGCGAATATGGTAAACAATATTGAAAAATATGTTCTATATAGAGAGCTTGAAATCTTTAGTGATATAAAATAAAAAAAATAATAATATAAAGTCATAATATTGGCATAAAATTTGTGTAATGTCATTATGAGCTTAATTCATGTTTTTGACCGCAAATGGCCAACTGACCTTTTGGCATTGTTTCTGCGACACCAATTATACAATACGCTACTGCGGCTAGAAAGTTTCTATGATTGGGGCAATCCCTTTCTATCGCGGTCGAAATGTCTGCCCTATGAATATACTATCATGTTTTGCTACATATTTAATAACGTCTAGTATAAATGAATATATGGTATTAACTCTTACTGCACCGTGGTGAATAGTAAATGACCAGTACTTATATTTTATTTTTCTAAATATACTGACTGCAAGGTCTTCATATGTTATGCACTTCTTATAAAAACACATTTAAGAAATAGAATTATTTAATTTAAAAAATACGTTTCAGATGGGAAGATAGGGAATATTTAAAGCGGTTAGATCAGTCAGTAATGGATATCCGGCTGGAAATTTCGTCTCTTTTGTGTTTGCATTTCTTGCGCTTATTTTATATTTTCTGACTTTTAATATACGATTTTAATCTGTCATATTTAGCAGATTTTGCAAAATTTGTATTTAAAACATATATATTTTTAGTGGACACTCAGGAGCCAGTACCGTAGCTTTTGTGACAGTAAGGCGAGTTAATACAATTTATATTTATAAAATACATCATGATGCAAAATTATTGTACATTAATTCATAGTTAACCCATCAAAAAAATAAAATCATGTGACATGTCTAAATTATTGTATTCGTTGAATTTGGTAATTAACGAATTATTATTTCTTTGTGAAAATTGCTAAAACATAAATTACTATTATTATTTCATCTTCTACCACCATATCCTCTCTCTAAATAGAGGATATGGCTGCCACACCCACCAGCCGTCTTTCATTCTCCCAGGTCATACCAGCATTCCTCAGTTGCATCCTGTGGATGGTATCCGTCGGTCCTTGAAGACGACGGAATCTACCGGTTGGAACAACAGATAGGATTTAGGCTTTGTGGGGGCACCTGCAATACGTGCCTGAGCCAGTTTCATCGCCGCTGAATGACTTTCAAGGTGACAGGGGTTCTTAATACGCGTTCTTAGTGAATTCAAATTCACCCCCAGTTTTTGACGAAGATGTTCTTATACTCAATATACGGTTTTTCCGAGTCTTTGTATAGCACAAGCAGTATGCATGTATCATGCCTTATTTAGTTTATGTGATCCAAAAGATTTCCAATTAAGACACCATTGTGATTTTTTATTACAAATTAATGCTATGTGTTTTAGTATGATTTAAGGCTAAACATCATAAAACATAGGCAAGTGTCAAACGTAACCCACGCAACATTGCTTGCTTTCTACCGATTTAAATCACTTAATACACGTGGTTTCACGTCAGCCTAGATCTACTGGATGCGAAATGCAGGAACAGATGCCCATTAATTTGTTCGATAACCAATTCTCTTGAAAAATAGCTCGTTATATCTTCGCATTGGCGACTCGTACTCAACTTTCAGATCAGATATGAGAAAAAAATTACGTGTGGTTATAAAAAGTATTAAATATTTATTTAACAAATGAACAAATTTTACTCGACACATATAAATGTTCCCGTGACGTATGTTTGTAAAAAACACGAGCGCCTAACATACTTGAGCTTTTAAATCCTTTATTCCCGCCAAAAGTTGTTTTGGTTTGTGGTATTGAGGTTTTTTGTTATACTTTGCGGTCCACTGATATGATGAGTGTCCTATTCAAAAGCATTATTGACGAGGCCACCTTCGTTTTAGTTGAAAAGAATATAAAGTACACGTATTGTTGAAATTCATTTGTGAAGTACCTCGCGAATAATCGTTGCATGAAACGAATCGAGAAGCAGGAAACTACATAATCTATCTTTCAGCTGCGTACATACATTAGCACCATTATCTGTACTGTATGTGTAGTTGAAAGTTGGTTCAGCTATTTCTATTCAAATATCAAGCTCACTTCATGTGTACTCCCAGATATTGAAAACTTTCAACACTCAATAGTTTGTCAAAGGATAATCAGAGTCTGAACGTCTTTTTCGCATTGATTTTAAACCAATATTCTTGAAGTGAATTGGCGAATGATCAGTTATGAAGGGAGATATTTGTACTCATAGATAGCTTCAGAGAATATATGGAAGAACTTATAATTAATAGTTCTTATCATTTACTAAAATAGTATTTTTATCTATAAAAATCTGAATTCAAATATTTAATGTAACTTTATACAGACTTGTATATCTATATTTAAATGTAGCAAATATTATCCCCTCAATTGTCTATGCATTGTTTTAAATTCCGTGAAAAAAAATGAAAACAGGGAGAATATATTAAAAATATTTTCAAACGTATCATACTGAGTAGACTTTTGAAAGAGTGGAATGGAAGGCAATAAAATGAAAACGATTCAAACGGGAGGATATTGTTTGCCCCACGTGCCATTGATTGTTTCACTTGACGCAAACAAAGAGATACCGGGACTTACCCCTGTCCTACTCGTGCTCTAGATCACCCCAGCTCTTTTTTGTTGATCAACGTTCTATCGGACCATCTGCGCAGGAGATCACAATAGAGGCACCTTGCCTTGTAGATTGAATTGGCGTTTAATTGGCATATCTCTGTGAGAATAAAAAATAAACAGTACCATTCACGGAAATACATTGGCGATTATATTTTGACCTGAACTTTTAATTTGTAACATAAATCTTTTATTATTTTATATTTTCTGATTCTACTAATTATAAGCAATTAGGCAACATATGCTTTAGAGCTTAAGTGTGTGTAAATATATTACAAAAGTAATGCATCTATTGTGAAGTGTCTTTATTAGAGAGGAAGGTAACATACAAATCGTTTCCTTTTCATTTTTCATGAATTGCATAAAAATAGTGGAGTACCAATTATGATAAATAAATACAATACTATACAATAAATGATACCAGGCTCCTCTTTTGCCGTGTCCATTCCGATAGTGGAGTATGTGGATCTCCTCAATTTGAGGAGGTGTTTGTTGGAAAATTGGATGTTAATTCCCCAACCTGGTGGGCATCCAATTATTCATTTATAGATTTTTAAAAATTCAGCAGATGTTAGAATTAACCACCAAATTCCACGATGAAATGCTAACCAAATCTACGATATCGAGGCACTGCTATAAAAATATATATATAAATTTAATATAATATGATAAACAAGACAATGGGAAACATCTACACCACCACCTAACACCATTGTATGGAGTATGCGAATCCCAGAAAAAAGTCAGAGTCTTTAGTGTTTCAATATTTTGGGATTAAGACCCACCTATAACAATCCTTAAAATTTGTAAAACGTATCAGCAGTCAATCATTTAATTAGATTGTCACGAGTTTAATATGTATTTGGCGACGCGTTTTTTTCGAATCTAATCACTCCAATCGATAGCAATGTACTGGCTAGTATTGGTATGTGCGTCTTTGATTTATATCAGCTGTTTTTTATTCTTAAATGCAGAACAAATAACTTGCCATTAGTCATGCGAATGTGGAGAGCAATGGTGACGTTTAATGAGATTGCCTCGGTTATTGATATCTTCCATATGTATTAAAGTATGTTCAGATGGAAGCTGTTGCATACATTTTAGAATGGGATTTCTCTAACTTTATTGGTAGACTCTCTTATTTTCAAAATATTTATACATACTTACTTTTATTTACTGTTACTTTTACTATATTATTTTGTTCTATATATCGCTGTGCTAGTTAAATATTGTAACAACTAAATATTGTAGTATGAATTTTTACGCGATAATCCTAACTAATAGAGCAAATATTAAACAAATATTTAGAGTAAATATGATACAAGTATATTTTATTTCTAGACGTTGCTGTATTGCATGGGTTACAGTTAATGTATGGAATCAAAAACCAGCCAATTTTTTTTTTTGATTTGTTATATTATTGAACTACCACAGCTCTTTTTTGTTCTTTAATATATGTGAACATTATGTTATAGTTATGTGTCGTGTTGTAAATGCTTTAAACTAATAATTTGAAATATTTTCAACGTGTAAAAATTAAAAATCTTTATGTTTTCAGATCGAGTTTTCTTAGTAGGGCAAGATGCAAAAATATGTCTCGAGTGAAATATATATATTAGAAAAATTATCTCCTTAACATTCTAATAGAAATAAAATTCGTATCTATTTCGAGATAATATCTTAAATAAGGGGTTGATGACTCAAAAAGTAAAACGTAATGCAGTATTATTTAGATATAAAAACTAGAAGTCACGTGTCTGCCACGTGCAATCACTCCCATACCATCCATAGCTTGATTGAAACATGGTTCTGTATTATTTTATTCGAAATCATTTGTTTTTTGCCAAAGAGATGTTTAGAATTAATTAAAAAATATATTAAGGCATTACCTATATCGTCGTATTACTGGCAAAAGTCGTTAAAATAAAAAAGTGAGTTTATAAATAATCGAGTTTTAATGGTTGAGTCTCTCTGCTAAATACATTTTACGACAATTTCTTATATACAATACATTATACCTTAAGAAATTGTCGTAAGATGTATTTAAAAAAAGAGACTCAATCATTAAAACTCGATTATTTCAAAATTCACTTTTTTACTTTAACGGCTTTTGCCAGTAATACGACGATATATTGTGCATATTATTCAGTTGCCATTATCAGCCAAAATAATTACACTGCTAAACGAAAGATTCCCGCATGTCTCTTATCCTCGATATTTTGTTCCCCGGTTGCCACGTATTTTCAACGATTTTTTTTTAATTTTTGGAAAAATATAATAAAAAAATTGTATTTCAGTAATAGTTGTGTATTTTTCAGTATTATTGTGTTTTTAAAATTGACCATATTCAATTAATTTTATTTTATTGATAAAAGCCCTTTAATATAAAAATCGTGTTGATTCATAAATATTAAATTGTATTGTATTTGTCGCCCCGGTAACGTTGTTGGTAGCGTGCGTGCCTAGCAATTCAGGGAATGTGGGCTCGATTCCCTTTCTGTGGGATCTTAAAAACTCCAAAAAATCGACGTAAACGTAGGTTTTTTCAATAGTGTTTTTCGATAATTACAATGTATGAAACTTAATACACTTTGTATCATAAACATTAAGCTGTAAATGCCGAATTACAATAGTAGGTATCTAAATTTATTTTTTAAGCTTGAAAAGATCATGGCCTGTAAAATGTGCGACCAGGAAAAAAGACTTCTAATACAATAATTGTTTGGAATTTTCTTTATAGTTTGCTATTAGATTGGGCAATTAAAACACAAGTTTTAGTCTTCGCACACTTCAAGGTTGTGTGTGTTATTTTGGCCCAAAATCATTAAATATCCGCAGTCGATATAATGAATGTATTAATAAATTTCTTCATTAGGTAGTTTTTCTATAAATATGTGCATCGTTAAATGAATATTGATCTATTATACATAGGATAGATTGTATAGTAAATTTACAACCAATAAATCACCTAGTTAAAGATATGCGTGTATCATTTACAATAGAAGATTCACCAGCGTCCGTAATATGAAAGGACTACGGGGATTAAGCGGTAAATAAACTGCAAAACAAGGATCGAATCTCCATAACAGATCAGTAAGTCGGTAATCGTCCGGAAAGTCACGAAATTGACACATGCGCAATGCAGTGCGTAGCCAGGATGAGCCGGAGCTTAAAAGAGGGTCGCAAGTAGCTTTTTTGGCCGCGGGAGGTCTTCTATATTGGCCCCATCGACGAGAAGCTTTTGTCGTATTTTTTTTTCATATAGGCACACTTCTCAAAAAGCTTACAGCGTTAAACCCATACACCAAAACTATATTCTATATTAATTTTCCAATATAAGATATTCGATTTCTACAAAACGTCAAGTCGGTATTTACTATATAATAATAATTATTGATGTATTTATATCATTATATATTTCTTTCTCTCGAAATATATTCTTATTCAGCAATAATTTAAGGAAGTAAAATTTTTAATATGATTAAACAATCGATAGCATTTATTTCATATTACGATTTTTGCTAAAATTTTTAAACAGCAAAATGTACACATGCATTTGTTTCCTTGGTAGCGTAGAGTTTAGTGAGAGCGACTCGCATATGGAGAATGCCGGCTTGATTTACACATTCGTCAGATTTTTATAAAATTCTAAAATACAGGATTGGGTACCCTTTGGATTGAATTGTCAACAACCAATTCTCGTAAATACTAATCTACCAAAATATATCAACACATTGCGGATATTCATATATTCCACTTTCGGACCGTATATGTTAGTAAAATAAGCTTCGAACAAATTCATCAAACATTTGAAATAATATATTTTTTTTGTAATTTTACTAAAAACGTATAGACTTATATATGCGCGATAAATTATGTTGTCTCTCAAGCCCGTAACTCCTGGTTTTGCGTAATTCATAATTCACTCAGCTAGTGTAGATGAAAACATAACAGTCCACGTATTGTTTGATTTATAAAAGGACAAGCATTTTTAAGCAACGTATATATAGGTATAGACAATAAAGGCATTTTTGTTTTTTTTTATTTTAGATTTTTATTAATATTTTGATTTATTCCATGCCCACGTGTATAGGCATGTAAACTTGAGCGTATGGAGGCAATATTGTGCATATTTTTTGGTCCCAGATTATTAATTGAATTCTGATCCTGCAAACATGAAAGAAACAAATATGTACATGAGAACATCACGCAGACGCACAATTGCCAATCTGTTGTCGACTTCGGAAGGTGAAGTGATCGCTTTTTTATGAGCTTTTAATTTCCTTTCATCACTGAATATCGATTGAACAAGATAGTTTACTATCATCCTAATATCGTTTAGTATTTTTGTATATATTTTTTTAAAAATCCGAAAAATACAGGACTGGATGCCCATTGGGTTGAGAAATTGTCTGACAA
>JAGVSQ010010356.1:0-12972 GCA_022683975.1 Rhyacophila evoluta
ACCAGTCCTGCATTTTTGGATTTTTAAAAAAACCCGACACAGATGGGGATTCGAAACCGCATTCCCCGGATCGTTAGGCGCGCACGCTACCAACTACCCTACCGGGGAGAGAATGTAATGATGTAAAATATAAAATGTAATGATCATAAAATATAAACTTCAAAGTTTTAATTTTTTTAAGAAAGTCCGTTTTCGTATATGTTTATATTAAAACTAAACTGTCTAAACAAAGAAATTATTATTCATATGCGTAGTATGTAGGCTAAAATATTATAAATAATTCATGTAGAAAGAATGAAACATTATGGTAATAGGTAATGAAATATTCATGTCAAAATCATTATAAAATACGAGTTTACCGTCCAATTTTATTTCTGTGGGTTATATCGGTATAATAATCTTTCATATTTTATCAAAACGGCGCTTATCTGGAGTAAGACTGTTTTGAAATTCACGCAGCAATTATTTATACTCAAAAATAGATTACCAACATTGTAAAGTACCACTACGTTTCATTTTATTTACTAAAGCTGTTCTCAAAAAGATACTTTATCATACCTTTAGTGCAGAACGAAAAAAGAAAGGGCTATGATATAATATAATATAATATTGAAATTAATAATACGTTTATTAAAATAATAAAATGTTACATAAACAATTACAGTTGAATCCTGATTTACCGTTTTTATTTAAGGGACCGAAATATAAAAGTAGTTGATGCGAGAAAACGGCGAAAGTCGAAAAATTGCAGGAAAAATGTAAGATTAAAATAAACGAACAGATTGACAAATGTTTCACAAAAATGAAAGATCGTATAAAATTTATAATAAGACAGCAATAGCGGGTAAATGGAGTCGTACCCGAGCGGGATGAAGAATGTTTAACAAAAACGAGAAATCAATGATGATTATTTGACATTGACTTTTTACGGTGTGTTTGGTCAGGACCATAAAATATGAACGGGAAATGCGGGAAATCGTCAAATGTGGGAACGGTGGATCGGGGCTCTATTGTATACGAATTTCCGAATATTATTGGTATAAAATTAATTCATACAGTCTTTGTCAAAAGGTAAAATGCTTACTTATTTTCATTTATTTTGTACCTATTTTTATTGAAGAGGGATCTTAAAATAGCCATCAACATTTATCGCATTCATTAAAAGTAGTATTCTAACTAATGCAGTATAATGAACGAATAAGTAAGAAGTGAAAACTATATTTGATTTTAAATATAAACGTATATTATTATTTAAAATCACACATATTCCGTACGTTTAGAATATGAATTTATATATTATGAATAATATTGGCAGAATTTTTTTCACACGGTTTGATTATGTACCAATCATTTAATACATCGGTTACCTATTCTAACATTTTCTTTTTATACAACTCCGTTTTTTATCTTAGGTTACAGCCAAAAAACGGCCACGTAATAGACTTTATTTATATTATTACCACGCTATAAATATTTTCCATTTGTGTCTTAATATAACAACATCATGTGAAAGCATATTTTTACATTGTCTTTATTTGTTGTCAGTTTTTGACTAACGACCATTCGCACTACGACGAAAATAAAAATCGAAAAAAAAGGTTTTTCCTTTTTATAATAAGGTCTTTATAATCCACATATAAATTATATTTTTTTAATATTATGAGAGTGTGAAATATTAAGTTATGATTGAGTTTGAATGTAAAACAGTTTTTACGGTGTTAATTTGAATTCCATTATATGAAATTCGGCATACGACCGTGGCGGTAGAATATAGCCCCGTCGTAAACCGAGAACTGACCATATATTCTTTATGGCAACTATTAAAATATGTGGTTTTCTGAAATAAAATCTTCGAAAATAGATCTGATGAACAACTAATTAAGTTTACAATAAAACATAATTAAATAGGTATTGTTAAAACATTATAACATACTTGCTTCAAATAGTACGCTAGTTAATAGATTCATTTGAAAATTGAGGGAAAAGCTATCATTAGTGATGTCTTGAAAGTTTATGGTTATTGCTGGGTTTTTGTGCTGTGTTACAATGCGCTAAAATTTTACAATAAAACTTTTCTATTACTGATACACAAATAAATATTCATACAGTTTTATGCTCATCGTATATTTTAAAAATCAAATTACGGGTAATATCAGATTAAAAAAACGATCTTGATTAAATTTTTTTGAATAATTCGCTAGACGCTTTATATTTATGTAGCAGCACGCAATCGATGAATATAACGATTTGTTAGAATTATATTCAATATTTTTACATATTGGTGAAAACCTAAAATTTAAAAGTTTTAGTGTAGGTGCTTTGTTGTTAAGTGGGTTATTATTTCTCTAATTTGAATTAATACACATTTATTGCATGTCTGTTGAAAATTATACAAAAAAATATAATTACATGTCTTCGTAATGTCATATTAAACACCACGTAGCGACGGGTAGTCATGCTAGGGTCCAATTTAATTATTTACGTCGACGATTGCCGTAGTACGTACTGCTTTATGAATAACGCTCAGTGAAGATAGCGTTGAATTAGATAATAATAAATATATTGATTATTTTTAACGGAAATATTTCTACAAAAAAATTGAGGTTTATGTTACTAATTGACTGTTGACTTGTTGGAATATTTTTGATACTGCCTGAACGCAATATTTAAATTGTGTAAAGTTAGGACTATTTTCTGATATTTTTTTTTAAAGAATGAGTCTCATTGATCTGCTTCATGCTAAAAAAGAAGCCGTCTAATGTTTATCAAGTTAGATTAGGTTTTTTGAAGATCTACTATTGACAAAGGATTCGAGTGTCATTGGTTTTTCACTTCGTGCATAAAAATGGTCCCGCGATAGCATGAAAGTACATATTTTTAAATAAAAAAATATAAACTATTTAGAAATTTGAAATTTCAATATCAGCGCTTATCAGTTTTTTTAGTACGCATCCCTTTTTGCAGTTAAAAATTTAAAAGGACCCCCCGAGAAATGGGTATGTGTAGAAAACCATCCCGAAGTAAAAAGTTGATTTGAATTCAGTAAGAGTTAATTTCTTTTGTTCAATTGCATTGAAACACATGAAATTTTAACTTATCTTTAACCAACTTTTCTGCTACCCTCCAAATATTTTTAGCTATCCCCCCGAAGGTTGCTACCCTCCTCACTGTTCTATACCATCACAAATGCGATTAAGGTCACAAGCGGACGATTACTCAGGGAAGAAAATGTGTGTAATACTCTAATATGTATCAACAAAATTATGTAGCATTAAAATATTAATTATCTTATAGGATAAAAATATACAACTTTCTAATGAATATATTAATAATTCTAATAAAAATCTCTATATAGATAAACGTAAGGATGGATTTATAGTTGAAAGGACCCTGGATTAATACGAGTTCCACAATATTTAAATAATAATTATAAATATACCTATTGTGTTCATTATTCTTTTAGACGTAATACCCGTTCAATATATTTATGTATTGAAATATATGTGGCATTTATTTGTTGATGAAATTGCTATAAAAGTTGTCAAAATTAAATATTAATATATATTTATTTTTTCGAAATTCGGCGCAAAGATATCTACTTCGTGTGACGCATTTTTTTTTTGTCAATTAGTTTTTCGGGATCTAAGTGTCCTTCATGTTAGAAACCTCCGGAAAAAACATGTTTAGCTTTAAGTCAAATTCGACCCTGTGCTTACCAAATTTTGTTTCTGTTGTATTAGGTTATATTCGAAAATTCAAATCAATTCTTATCAAACATAATCGATTAATAATATTAATTGGTGTACATAACTGTTCACCTTGATCGAAACCATCTACGAAATTATCGACTTTTCCATTTTGAAAAGTTATATGTGGTAATCTATATTATGTGATTGATTGATACGTTGTTTTTATCCAAGCATAGCGTGCCCACATTACGAGTATATGCGCACACACATGAACAATTATATTGTTATGTGGATATATTAATTGACTTGTACATATATGTACGTTACTTGTTGGGTAACTGTAAAGAGTATTATTTTTATGAGTATCTAGGCAGCCACACACACTATATATTACCACGTGTTTCGTCTATATAGCCAGGTCAAATACAATTGACAAAAATGAAATCATGTTATATTGTGTTGAAAGATCACATAGTAAGTATCAAGTTATTAAAGAGCATTAAAAAATATATCATACATCGCAATTACAATTATTTTATTGGTATTATTACTATTTCCGCTCTGAAAGTGAAGCATATAATTCTACCCACTATGAAGATGCCCGATTCAATGGTCGACTATATAGATTTCCGCAACGTGACAACAAAATTGTATTGACAGATTATTTTTACAGAAATTGACTGTCAAACAATTGCTCAACTCGATTGGCATCCAGTCCTGATTTATTAAAAACTGACAGATTTGGAAATCGAAGCTGAATTCCCCAGATGCAAAGCATGCACGCTAACTTCCATGCTACTGGTAGATAATTAGAATTAAATAAATGCGAAATCTATCAAGACGAAAATATATAAATATCGTTTGAATACATATTTTTGTCTCCCCGGTAGCGTACTTGGTAGCGTGCGCGCCTAGCAATCCGTGGAATGTAGGTTCGATTCGCCATCTGTCGGATTTTAAAAATCCGGAAAATGCAGTATTTGTCTGTCAAACAATTCTCGTGAAAAATAATCTGTCAAAACGTCTTCACATTACGGAAATCCATATACCCCTATTTTGGGGTGTATATATATTCACACTGTGTAGATCCATATGCTCCACGCTGGGAGCGAACATGGTGTAAAAAAAATATATTAACCAGCCAATTCAGCGTATCTTTATCCATGAGTCTACTTTTTAATACTTCAATATGACGGCTTTCCACCGTGAACCATGATAAGTTATTTGCTTATAAATAGGTATTATATCTTTATAACGTAAAAGTAAAGTCATTTTTGAAACAGTGTGAGAACTATTGTCCACCTTCTGTTAAAACTAAAATAATTTCTCGTAAAATAGAAAATATAGCCTAGTGATGGTTATGTATTAGTTTTATAAATCGAATTGAACAGGTAAACATGTTGTTATGAGACGATTTAAATGTGGCTTGCTCACTTTATTATTTTACTAGTTATTTCAGTGACTTCTCTATGATTTATAAATATTCCTTCACTTTTCGTTTAAATAAGAAAATAATTTAAGATACGTACAATGTATTTGCAATTCTATTGAATAACGCAGTGAGTGATTATTTTTTCCAATCAAACTCGTAGTAAACACGTAAAACAGGAAATAGTGAAACTAAAAAACAAGAATTATTACATTTCCGCGATATGTCAATAAAATGCGAGGATTCGCATAAAATACTTTAAGACATTCTTTTAAGAGCAGTAATGGAATAGTACAATTTGATAAATGCAATATTTTATAATACAAGACTCCTATTTTATTACACTAAATGATAATTAATAGCTTGCCAAATATCAATTTATTTTTGTTACAATATAACTATTATGTGATGTAGATATAAAAATAGTTTTGATTCAACTTTATTTAATCATAATTTGATCTTATTTGTTTTTTTATCTTTTGCTATACCGAGGGAAAATCAATATTCTTTTGAATGTTTCCATTTATGAAGGTTGTTGGTTGTCAGTTTTATCAGCTGTTCGAAATTAAAAAAAAAACAGGCTAATGAAATGTAACACGCAAAGCACAAGATTAAATAAATGTCACTAGTTTAAATAAACCATAAAGACGAACTTGAGTAAAGAAACTTATTGTAATTTATGTTATTAAAATTTAAAGAAAAAATATGATGATGTTGTTAACTTTTTACAGAAACATTTCACACATAACAATAATAGAATTTCTTTGAGATGATTTATACAAACTTTTAAAACACTTTTAAAATAGTATTCACCTTTAAATATAATACTAAGTTGATAAACGAAAACTTATTATCACTTTAAAATACGTTTATAATCATTATCACTATAAATTATATTGAACAATTGATTACTTTATAATTTAATATAAAACACATATATACTTTTAGCGAATGGATTATAAATGAGTAAACAAGATAGATAAAACAGTATTAGTAATAACAGTAAGAACCGACACCAACCTCGTTCCTCAGCCCACTGCCGCTTCTTTCTTTCAATGAGAGACATTAGTGTAATTATTTATTTACCAATTAAACGCACATCTTGAAAATCTGCACCACATATTAATTACACTTTCCACGCATTTCGCTCTGAAATCAGAATACAGCAGTGTCCGTAAATAAATAAATAAATACATTATTTGCACTTTCTAACAGCATGCATACTCTTTTATTTCCTATGCGCGAATGACGAGTGAATTGCTAATGTACATTTTATAATTAAAATTAAAAGAAATTGTTACGCCATTGGCCGCGAGTATTTATGTTTGTTATAATTAACGGACATCACATCACCTCACTGGATAATGGGAACGAAATTTTCGGTTCAATCACCTTCGTTGCGAACGCGTATATGTTATATTTATCGTAGCTGACAAAGCAATCCGATGCAACGAAAGAAAAACACGTCCACCTTTGGGGGATGTCTACCCTCTACTGGCAAGGCAGTAATAGCGCGATTTGTTATTGTGGTAGGTATGCATATTAATTTCTAAAACACACGATTGAAATAATTCAAGTTCGTTTTATTATTTTTAGTTACATTTTTGTCAGTTTATTGATTGTTATACAGCACGAAAGACACGAAAGAAATATATCATATTTAAGATACATCGTTTCAGCGAGGTTATATGGCCCATAACATTGGCTTGAATCGGAAGCATTACCGTTTATTTTGTATTTGTCGAAGTATTTTCTGCATACTAAAATAAATCAGACGATTTTTGCAATACGCTAGTTGTAGCTTGTAATAATATTCTTCTACAAATCACTACTATGTGATAAAAAATATTTTAAAACTTCAATGTCAAAATCATAAAAAAAAGTAATCATTTTGGTAGCTAGGCCGGTAGCAATGAGAATAAAATAAAGTAAAGCACGAACTGAAATAGTATGTCATTATGAAAATAAATATATTTTGAAATGTACCTACTTGGCGTCTTAGTTTCCTGTAATTTTAAAAATGTTTTTCCTGTTGCCTAGGTGACCAAAGGAAACTTTTACATATAACTCAATGGCTTAGTTCTGCGCAACCATTTCAAAAATAAACAATGTTTGCAGTTTACACACCTACAATTTCATAACTAAATGAATGATTTTATCCAAAATGTATCTCAAAATTATAAATGTATTAAAACCTAACCTAACTTACTAAGAGTTTAGTATAATATATTTAAAATTAACATAAGAAAGCTTAATACACGAGATCCTTAGATTAGAATAGTATACACTATTCATCAAATACACGCATCACAGTTTTCAATGTTGCCAAGGTGATGTTTAGACTATTATTAAAACCGTTAATTCCTCGAAAAAAACCTTTAATCGAACATTGATTAAAATTTAATTGAGAATCACTCTCTCAATCTTTGAAACTATTTTGCTCTTATTAGGAAGCATACAGACAAAAACATTTTGAGAATTTATTTTACAGATAGTTTTTCATGAAAATTAGTTGTCAGCTGACTGCACAACATATCTAGTAGTGCACAACATATCTTTGAATTTAATGAATGGTTGTGAGATGTGATTTTGGGACCACTGTTTTTAAGCAGTGTGTATACCAAGTCAACCAATCCAAACTTTTTGACTAGTTAAGAACGATCATAAAAAATGAGTTCGTACAAACGGTTTGACAATCACTGTAAAATAGCGTGTTGTTTGAAGCTAAAGTAGTCTGTAATATGGCGTAAATCAGCTACGTTCAACATTTCCAGGCCGAATTTAATGATAGATTAGTCAAGGAAAGGTTTTTTGGCGAAATAATAAATAGAAAAATATCTATTTTTCGTATATCAAAAGTAGATAAAACATTTTTAAGAAAACTTAAAGTTGAATTCATAGAGTAAACCAAATGTCCAACTGATACATTCTAAATGTCCAAGTTTAATGATAGACTACCTGCTTAACGTGTTTTATAAAGATCGTTTATAATATTATCTCATAAATTGGTTCAAATGTAGAGGTAGTTAGTTTGGTCTATATCTTTTTTCGTTTTGATAAAACAATACACGTAAGAACTTTATTTGAAAATTTTATACATGTTATAATATATCTTGTAAGATAACATCGTAAACAATAAAAACCACGTTTGTTGTATAAATGTAAAATGTTTTTTTCAAATTATTTATTAAACTTATAAACTTGATGAAACGCTATCTTATAATAAATACGTGTATTAAATTCATTTGTGGTTTTTTATTACCACTATATATATGTAATAATAAGATTTATAAGAGTTGTCAATAGTTGAAATAATTAATATTACTTTTTTTATTTCAAATTTACGATACATAAAATTTGATGTGAATACTTTTAACATATTTTTTGCGGCCCGTAGTTGTCGAGAGTTTTGTTTGAAATAATCGATAGTAAGCTAAGGTATCCATGGCAATAGTTGCTTGTAGACGCCATCAAGAGAAAACGCTTTTCGTTTGAGGAAAAATCAATATTTTCCAGGATTGTGTAATATGATTGTTCACTTACAAAGTAATGCTTTGTACAAATGCTTGTAATTTTATTATAAGTTTATCCAAACGAACAGTTTTTAGTACTTTTTTTAAAATCTGTATTTTTACTTCGTATACTTTTTCAATATGTTTAAAATATCACAAAGTCTATGTTCAAGACAATCAATATTTAGGGTTAAAAAGCCACACATATCACATTAAAAAATAACAAAATAATGAAACTTACAAATATGAACTTAGTATATCATATACATTTTAAAAATGCAAACGAATATGTCGATTACAAGTGAATTCCTGGATCTGGAAACTCTGACATATAATATATACCTAATATTTATAGTTGGAAACCAAGTGGTACAATTGTTAGTTTAGTGTTGACATGTGTATAGTTGACACAATAATTTATACATTTGAGCTAAAGTGCAAATCTTATAGGTACACAAAAATGCAAGAAGAAAGAAAGAATACATTCTGGATGTTGATAAGTATCGTTTATTATGTAATTTTATTTGTGTTACTCTTTGTTTTAGTTTGTTTAATACTTTATAATTTAATGAATATATAAAAAAAAAAATTATTCATTAAATACAACGATTGCATGGTATATTTTAAATTATTTCACACAGTGATTATGATGTTAATAAATCATTTTTTATTAATTGTAATATTGCAAATCAGAATGTTGTCATTACACTCTTTCTTTGATGAACTATGTTCGAAAATCTCCCGGGGAAACTCTTAAATGAAACACTGAGGCCGCGAGCAAGATATATGTCGCAGCGACAGAGCGACGGCGACAAAACCACGTAAACATAGATGCAACATAGCTATACATATGTGAGCGAGCAAGTGAGCGAGTTCTTGTGATTGACGTGCTGTCGAACTTGCTCACTCACCTATTTATGGTTATTTTGCATCTCTGTCACGGTCGCTCTGTCGCGGACGCTTAGCTATCCTCCCAGCAGCCTAACGTGTATGCATAACAGCGTAAGTAGGCTTGATATTATTGTTTTCAAAAATCTACTTGACGCCGTGCTAAAGTTATGCGAATTGATAAAGAAATAAATTGAAGCATAATATCAAAATAATCATACGAATGGTATTCGTATTGTAATCTTTATTTTTATTTCACAGTAGAAAATGGAATAATGTATGATACGCTATTTCACATCACACTAAATGGATCATTTGAAAGGTGTTAATATTGCAGAGCCAATTTATTAAATTAACATTGGTTTTATAAAAGAATTTTAAATGATATAGTTATTTATATTATATAGAACGGAAAATATTTTCGAATGAACATTATGAAAGTGTTTCAGTAAAATATAAATAGTTGATAATTGTTAGTGCTATGGATTTTGTCAAATAGATCTTACATCGATGTCATAGACGATTACGATATTCCAGTTATCTAATGTTTAGCATGAATGAAGAAATAAGAATACACAACAAATAAATATGTTTAAATTATTTTTTGATCATGCAGCATCTTTTACGATCGTCCTAATTATAAAATATTCACAAATATCAAAAATTCTTTGATACACTTTATCTTTTTTACTAACACTAGTAGAATTTAAATGAAACGTTTTGGGAAATGGAAAAGTCTGCATGCAGAGACATCTATGTTACGAGGACGCTAGTTTAGCTAGCAATGTTTCGAACCTTCATCTAATAAAATTATAGAATACTTTTATTACCAGGAAGCGCTGGTATATTATTAGAATATGTACATAGATTTCTTTTCTACATTAAAACTAGATGAAGTATTAAAAAATAAAATTATACACAACGTTATGAAAAAATAGCAATTAAAATTGCATGGTTCGTATTTTTTCTCTGAATAAATTTTGCTATATTTAAAAAGATTTAATATATCATATTATAATATAACTATATTAATAAATTATGTTATATCATATAAAATATACCTTATACAATAATATACTTATTATTAAATTTCCTATGTCGAGTTTTTTTTTCCAAAAGTGGAGCATATGGATTTCCACAGCGTGAAGATATTCACTCTAATGTATTCGTATGTATCTCCGCATTGTGAAGACATTTTTCTTTGATCATGAGAATTGGTTGTTTCTCAACCCATTAAGCAATATTTCATCTATGGATTGAACAAAGTCTTAGCAGCTGTGAGATTTGAGCCCCCAACTTCTGGCTCTAAAGCGCGCACAATAGCCTTTTGACCACCAAGAGGGCCTGTTGTAGTTTGTTATGAATGGAATAAAAATATACATTTATTGAAAACAATCGAGTTATGTTATATTTATATACTAAGATTATAAGCGAGCCGCCACTGTACAAAAATATTTATTTACGTTTAGTGTTTTATATGCGCAATGCGTTTGATGGTCGAATATTGATAAGGCTTTATCCAGTAGTGTTTTTTATAGATGATGATGACTGTATTTGTCGAAACGCGTAAAACGTAGCAGTGAGAGAGAGCATTATCGATTATGGCAAGCAATGGAGGTGCAGAAAAACATTGAAATGGGTCACGTGACGCGAAAGGCAAAGAACGAAAGAAAGAGACCTCGAGAATAATTCAGAGAAGTAAAAGTTTTGATTCTGAAATGTTTGGGCGCCATTCTATCCACGGAAAACTTAAGTATTTTATGTGGAACCGTTTAAGCCACGTTTATTTCGAGAAATGTTAACATGACTTTGTGAGAAATGTAAGTATTTTGTTTGTAGATCAAAGAGCCAATAATCAATTATTGAAATTATTACTTTTCAAAGCGTTACTTTGAGACGTCTCGTTATCATTATATTATACTACTAGAAATTACATCTGGATTTATTCAATAGATATTTTATCCCAATAGCACAACAGTAATATAGTAGTAATAATTGTATAAATACAGTCTGTCATAGCTGCTTTATGGATGCAAATCATGGTACCCAACCCAGGCGCAAAACTACCGTATACATATTAAACTTTGCGAATACTGTAGTACGATTCCATTCGTTGTGAGAATATAAAAAAAAACGAAACGCGCGGTCACTCATTACTGCAACAGTAAAGCTTCGATGTTACATCTGGCTCAGCCTCATTGTGTGGATGCCTCAAAGTAAAGGTCTGGTATTAACCTGATCTGCATATTTTAAGCTTACCAGTCGCTCAATATTTGCATTTGGTGGAGTTACATTATGCTGGTATAACCTGGGAGGGTGTGGAAGTGCTGCCTGGCCCAGGGATTCTTGAAAGCTATCTTTCCAGAAGCTCCACTTCGGGAGCGAATATGAAACAACAAGAAGAATTTACCATGTATGTATTTTATATAAAGCAGTGTTATATTTATAATGAAATTGAGTAGGCACTAACGTAGCGTTTTATAATAAATCAAAGGAGTTTTCCATTAGTAAAAAACTATCAATCTATAATAGATACATTTTTAATCTAGATTTTTTTAGGTTATCAAAATGCTCTAATACCGTATAATAACATCTATAATTATGGAAACAGATTGAAATGTATGTATCGAAACTATCATATGAAATAACGAATAAAATATCTTTTAGATATTATTTTAATATTGTATTATGCTTTTAATGAAAAGTTATTGGTGGTAATGAAGTTTTACAGCATGCGAAAGTTACATAACGGTATATATTATAATTGATTTATTCATTGCAATGGCTTTTCGATAAATTCATAAATAAATATTAATATACAGTAGTGTTTCCATTATAAACCCTATCTATGTATAATATGACAATAGCAATACGATTTTACATATTATACTATAAGGAACAATAGGAAAGTATGATGAAGTTGTAATAAAACAAAATTAACACTCACTCTTACATAAAGATCATTTTATAAACTGGAATAATTTAAAACATTATTTGTTTAATTGTTCTGCAGTGGAGAGAGTTATGTTATTTTATTTTACTCTGTATCTACTGTTTTCCAAGGAGAGTTCTACAAAATTCATGGATGAAATATTTCTTCTATAGACGGAACGAATTATGTTTCACGCTTCAATTATACCGCCAAAACGTGTCGCGGGCTTGCTAAATATGCTTTTCAGTTTTCTTTCGTGAAAGCACATTATACGAAAAATCACATAAGCTGAGCACTTATAAAATTTGTTTCGTATCATGTCAGTCTTTCGGAATTTTAAAAGCGTTTTTTTTTTAAAATTTAAAACACAGAGTACATTCTCACAGTATTAATTGTAAGTGTTGCACTCTAATAAAAAGTTTAAACAGAGATAAAAATATATAATGCTTTCCGACATCTTCAGGCTCCATTATATGTGGGCAGTGAGCGAACATATAACATACTACCAATAAATCCTATTGT